>JAQPPZ010016229.1:0-69156 GCA_028583015.1 Wollemia nobilis
ACCGTATGAACTACACCCCTTTAATGAAATTGTATTTTTCATAAAGGGAAGTTCACTTATTATCTGTGAATGCAAATGCAAAGCCTGAAAATTGATTCACCTTCAAAATCAAAAAATGTGAAATTCCAAAATTATAAAAATCCTTATAAAACAATGACTTTAAATAATATTTATAAATTCAAAATGGCTTTAGAATGAGATCAAAATTGTTTCGAATGAAATATTGAAGCTCATTCTTCACACCCATGCATTTATTTATGAAATTTTAATTTATTTTTATTTTTATTTTAGTCATCAAAGTTTAAAAAAAAAATGCAAAAGGAAGGGTTAGAAAAATAAAATAAAAATTCTGGAATAATTGACCAGAAAGCTAAAAATGTTAAAAAACACTACAGTCAGTATGATGCCACCCTACGTTGTTGTAGCCCTTTTCGAGAGCTTTCCAAAAATATGCACTAATATCAACTGAAGACATTCCACACAAGTGGGAAGTCATGCAAAAAGATATATGATTACCTTAGCTATGAAAGCAGATGCTAAATACTATCACAAGGAGAAAATCACTAGTAAGAAATACGACCAAATGATATCATGACACATGTGAAATGACATTGCTTGAGATGATCAATGACAACTAACATCAATCAATGCAGGTTGAACATGTAGACACCATCACAAGCTATTAGTCATACACCGTGACATATGGATAATGAAAGTAAGCTTGAGTTGTAACATAATAGTATCCATCATGGCAAGATACAATTCGTTGAATGTAAAAGGAATGTAAGGAGCTAAATATTCACATAAGGAATATGATCCATTAAAGCAATGTCTACTTGTTGAGTGGTAATTTTACCCAATTACAAAACCACACTCACCCTTAGGATTTTGACCACAAAACCCTCTCTTGCAAAGAAGTTAAAAACAAAAACAACTTATCCAGGGTTCTGCTATATAAGCATTGCACATGTGTATTAGTAATCTTTGTGAATATGTGTTAAATAAGTGCTAGGAATACCTTAGTGATTTGCAAGTAACTGTTAACAAGGGGTCTGTTTTGGTTTATTTTATTATGTTATACTAATGATTGTTCATGAAACTTAAAAAAAACAATCGTAAATGTGATTGAATTCCTCTAATTATTTCTTGATGACTAAAAATAAAATAAATATGCATTGCTAAATATAAACTATTATGACCTTAAAATGTCATTAGAAATTATCCCTCTTTAATGAAATCATAATTTTCATAAAGAAGAAATAATTTAATGCTTTAAAACAATAGTCTTTGGTATAATGTGTAAATTACCTCTCTTTAATGAAATCAGAATTTTCATATAGAGAAGCCAATTTATTGCTCTGAAAATGATGGTCAATGAAATGTCGTATGAACTACCCCTCTTTAATGAAATTGAAATGTTCATAAAGGGGAGTTCATTTATTGTCTGTGAATGTAAATGCAAAGCCAAAAAATCGATTTACCTTTAAAATATGAAAAAATGTGAAATTTTGAAATTATAGAAATCCTTATAAAATAACTTTAAATAATTTTTATAAATTCAAAATGACTTCAGAATGAGATAAAAATTATTTTGGATAAAATATTGAAGCTCGTTCTTCACACCCATGCATTTATTTATGATTTTTTTTTTAATTTTTTTTTAGTCACCAAAGTTTTAAAAAAATTGCAAAAGGAAGGGTTAGAAAAATAAAAATAAAATTATGGAAAATGGACTAGAAAGCTGAAAATGTTAAAACACACTACAGTCAGTATAATGCCACCCTATGTTATTGTAGCTCTTTTTGAGAGCTTTCCGAAAATATGCACTAATAGTCAATCCGAGCAACGAATGAGGATTTATGACCCCGGGAAGTTTTGCCCCCAAAATTTAAATTTCAAATGAATTGTCCTAGGCGGGAAAAGAGAAAATAGGGTATTATAGGGGAATTTCGAAATTGTAAAGGGGGGGTCTCTGTAACTTCATTTTTTTTTAACAATAATACAAGAAAGCTTTGGGGCTCCTAGTGCATTTCTTTGTTTTTCAATAGATTGTTTGTGTCTTGTTGATTCAGTATTGCTTCACTTTTTGATGTTAACTAAAGTAGACATGTTAATTATTCCAAAAGAGTGAAGTACAAGGATAAAAGAACAAAAAGGTTATAATTTGAGATGTCAATAATATTAGAAAGCTTGTAGGTACCAAATTATTGGTATGCTTGACCAACAAAAACAGCCATTTGTAGACCCTTCTTCAATTTATAGAATCTATCAAGATAGAACAAGGATAAGAAATAGAAAAATATATTAACAACTCCCTCAATTAGGAGTGATATGATTCAACTTCTTATCTTCTTATTTTTTGAAGTAAATACAACAAGCAACAAGAAGATAAAATGTCAAAGCAAATGTTGAACTAACTAGAGCAAGTAGCCAAAAAACAAAGAGGCCCCTCTTAGGTATAATGATAAGGTACTCATATATCATTTTGCATGACTTCCCACTTGTGTGGAATGTCTTTAGTTGTTGTATTTCATAGCAGTTTCCAAAAATAAATGGAATCAACATATTACTTAGTATTGCTAAAAAATAAATACATATATTGCAATGCATTTGATACATGGGTGTGTATGTAGACACAAAATAATATTTCTATATAAAATAGAATACACTCTAATTGATAATGAAATGGTTGGTATGTTGGGTATTTATACCTAAATACAAGTTAACTTATGGTCAAGGTTAAGTAACTAACCTTTATGCTTAAAATAATAATATGATACAAACATATTTTTTTCAAGGTTTGCAAGGGCCAAAATGTCTTATACATGCAATATAACACAATGTTAGTCATGGCCTCAAATCTTAATCAACCTATATATGAACATTTTTCCTGATATGAAAAAGGAACATAGAGAGACACTTATTTGTCATCCCCCTAAAGTGATACTCTCTTACACCAAGTAGTTATTGCATGTGCACAAAAGGAACCTCAAACATAAACTTGGTTAGGATATCTACTATTTGTTCTACTATTGGCATAAAAATATGATCAAACATCCCATGGGAATAAATTCATCTCAACTAACAAATCCAAATCTCAAAGTGCTTGGTATATTAATAAAATATTGGATTGCTAACAAGCTTTATGGTGCAACTAATCCAAATTCATGAGCATCCATTGAAGGTGATTAGCTTCCTCATTGCTAGTACACTATTTAGTTTTGGTTGGAACCCATTAGAATACAAAGCTTATGGTGGAACATCACTCATCCGAATTGTTGGTCCAATAGTGTCTAACAATCCTATTATATTTAAAGGTGATATAGCTAAATAATTAATACCCATATTATAAGTATATATGATATATCTAGAAATCCTCTTGGTCATGTTCTAGTAACTCTCTAAGAGGATTGCATGTATATTGATGAATAGTTGATAATAAAGGCTATATCAAGTCATGTGTGAGTAAGTTAAAGGAAGCATCCCACAAGAGACCAATATAAAGTGGAATCTAGAAAAATATTCATACAATCATCCCAAATATTTAGTCTTGAAGCAAAATAAATCTAAATAGACTTATAGTCCCCCATGCTGAATTGCTAAAGAAGATCTAATTTATACTTGGGTTCTAAGATCTATTTCATCAATCTAGATTCTCAAGAAATATTGTAGAAGAAAAATAGGAGAGTTACCTATAATAAGATCATCCACATAGAGAACAAACACCAAGTTCTCCCTATCCTAATTGTTGATATAAACATCATGTTCATCCTTACACCATCAAAATTTATAACTACGAAATAAGGGGTGGATATTATCATACCAATTATGAGATGCTTGATTACACCCAAAAAAATATCTATTCAATCAATAAACTAAGGGAATTAAACCCTCAAGATCATAACTAGGTGGTTTCTACATAAATATATTCTAAGTGTATCCATCTTGTAAGGCACTCATTACATTTATATGATTTACCTTCCAACAAAATAAGACCATTATATAAATAATTATCTTGAAAAAAACCATCCTAGAAACTAGAGCAAATATCTTTGAACATTCAACTCCCTCCTCTTGAGATAATACCTTAGCAACAAGGTATATCATATGCTTTTCACCTAACCATTTGAACTGTACTTGGTCCTATAGACCCATTTGCATTCAACAATATTCTTTCCTTCTAAAAGAGGAACAAGATCTTGTGTCCTATTCTTCATTAAGAACTCATATTATGCAATCATAACATCTTCCTACTCTAATATGTCCTTAGCATTAGAATATTTAAGAGGATCTCCACAATGATAAACCTTCAAGAGCAATTATTGATAAGAATTATTCTAGTGTCATTATAGAGATATAATAGGTTAAGCATCATGTTGAAGTGTCTGAATCCTCTTAGGAGCTATATGTATTGGATAAGAACTAGGCACCCACTATGGCAAAGAAACATTAGAAGTTAAACCTAAAGAATATAAATCAAAATCATTACTCACATCATCATGAAGCACTCAAAATCGATGTGTCAAGCTCAACATCCCCTATATTTAAAATTAAAGGTACTATATATGGTGCTACCTATGAGGGGTGTCAAATCCATAAGCATAATACTATCACTAGAATATTAGAAAGGTGTTATGATAGGAATAGATCCTACAAGAGTCTCTAAATGTTCTACTAGATTATTCAAAGAGATGAGGTCTTTCACCAAAAGCTTGAGTGGTGGACTAGAATAAGCCCCTAGAAGAACCTCACAAAAAATGACATATATCCAAATAATAACTTCATGCCTCTAAGTATTATAGTGATTATATACTCAAGAGGTATAGAAATATCCCATAAAGATTCATCTATAACTCTTCAATGACTCATTTTTTCTAATATTTAGGTATACAAGACCATGATGAATGCTTACATATATTGAATTGTGACACATTAAGATTATCACCATATTAAGCTTATCATCCATCAACCTATCAAGATATTTCATGCCCTATAAAACTTTATTAGAAACCCTATTGATGAAGTATGTTATACAAGTGATGGCCTCACCCTAAAAATTGTGCTCCATCCTCTTATCATAAATCACGCAACATGCCTCCATGACTAGCATATTTTTCCATTCAACCACTCTATTATGCTTAGGTATATAATGAATAGTCCTTTTATATGCTATCCCATGAAGAGTCAAAAAAACCATGAAAGACATTGCTTATGTAATCATCTCACATATCCAACCTAAAAGACTTGATCTTCCTCTCTAGTTAATTTTCTATGGGAGCTTTAAATACCTTTAATTTCTTAAGGATATCATCATTGTTTTAAATAGTATATAACCATGTATCTTTAAAATAATAATAATAATAATAAAGTACCTATTTATAAAAATAGATTGTATACCACATAGTTCTATATATTTCATGATGTATGATCTCGAAAATATGAGTAGCATGTCTCGTTATCCCTTTTAGAAAAATATATCTATGATGCTTTCCAATAATTCATACCTCACATGCATAACTTAAAGATAAAATTTGAGGAAGTCTAATGGCCATCTAAAAATGACTCATGTATCTCATGGATCCATAGCTAATATGTGCAATCCTATAATTACATTATTGACTCTCAATATCTATATGAGAAACCATAGTTACAAAATATTTATTATAATAGGAAGAATCAAATGGATATTTCTCCTAAATTATACATTTGGTTAGATTCATCACAATAACTAGAATAAATTACTTTAAATACATGTCTATATCCTTAATTACCAAATAATTAGGATAGAGTTCTATCTTTTATTTGTATGATTAATGAGATAAGAGATTGAGGATAAGACTAGTTACATGAAGCATTTCATCAAAATAAGAAGATCCAATACTAACAAATCCACATCTTGAATCTTGTAAAGAAGATTCATCTCCAATTATAACATGTTTCCTTAAATACAAATTGGTGTGTACCCTTATAGGATATGTTTGTAACTGGTCATGCATTATTTTTCCCTTGAATATATAATACAGTCATTGGAGGAAGTGGATGAGGTTTCTCCATTAAACCCTTCCTAACCCTATGTATAGAAGAGAGAAGCATCAAATACCCTTATTTTTCACTACTTCTTCAAACTTCTTCATGTGAATTTAACAAAATTATACTTTATGTGACATTATGGTCAGTGGGATACCTCAAAAATTTGAATCTCAAGCTGACAGGAATTTTTGGCATAGGTGCAAGCAATGGAGATGACACAGATCATGAGTTTGGTTCTTAAGATGGTTCGGTCGGGGGAGTGGAGGTCATGGGTTTTGAGTGGACCCCTTATTTATCCACCTCAAAAGTCCCTATCTCCTTTGCAAAGATAGTAAAAACCATGGGGCTTCCACTACCCCTCTCTTTGCAAGGCTCGGTTTCTCTAATACCGATTAATAGAGAACTAGTAATTCCTTCCACTATCATGACATCCTTTGTCTCTCAATATTTATTCTCACTCATTGGGAAATTTATTGCTTCTTGTCTAGACATTGAATCCATTAAAAATTGAGCTTTCTCAAAATGGTATTCTCAAGGTAACATGGACCTATTCATGATTCCTAGGGGCTTCTTCTGCATTAGATTAAATAATTTGAAAGAAACTAGTCATTCTTACTAGTGGACCTTGGTTCATTGGTTGATGGAGTCTCTTCCTTAGGAGATGGGGTGCTAATTTCAACCCTCAAAATCAAAGCATAAACTTAGATCCTATCTAGGTCAAGCTTCCAAGGCTTCCCATTCAGTTTTGGAATGACAAAATTTTGAGAGTAATTGCATGAACTATCGAGGGCCTTGTTGCTTTCAATTCGATGACAAAATCTAAATCTCAAATGGTGTACATCCACCTGTGTATCAATGTTAATTTATAATCAGATCTACCTACATACACTGATAATTTTTTTGGTTCTTACTATAAATGGTGGATCATTGAATATGATAATAAAATAACTTTCTGCACTAAATGGTAAAAGTAGGGTCATCTCAGGTCACAATACCCCTCTCTCAAAAATGAATCTACGAAATAATGACATCATGCTAATAAATCCTTAGAGGATGATAAAAAATCTAATATCCAAAAGAATAATGCCTACATATATTGAATCGTGAAACATTAGGATTATCACCCATCAACCTCTCAAGAGGTTTCATGCCCTATAAAACTTTATTAGAAACCCTATTTATGATGTATGTTATACAAGTGAATGGCCTCACCCTAAAAATTATGCTCCATCCTCTTACCATAAATCCTGCAACATGCCTCCATGACTAGCATATTTTTCCATTCAACCACTCTATTATGCTTAGGGATATAATGAATAGTCCTTCTATATGCTATCCCATGAAGAGTCAAAAAAATCATGAAAGCCATTGCTTATGTAATCATCTCACATATCCAACCTAAAATACTTGATCTTCCTATCTAGCTAATTTTCTATAGGAGATTTAAATGCCTTGAATATTTTAAGGATCTCATCCTTGTTTTAAATAGTATATAACCATGTATATAAAAAAAAAAAAAAAGTACCTATTTTTAAAAATGGATTGTATACCACATAGGTTTATATATGTCATGATGTATGATATTGAAAACATGAGTAGCATGTCTCGTTGTCCCTTTCAGAAAGATATATCTATGATGCTTTCCAATAATGCATACCTCACATGCATAACTTAAAGAGAAAAATTGAGGAAGTCTAATGGCCATCTAAAAATGACTCATGTATCTCACTAATCCATAGCTAATATGTGCAATCCTATAATTCCATTGTTGACTCTCAATATCTATATGAACAACCATAGTTACAAAATATTTATTATAATAGGAAGAATCAAATGGATCTTTCTCCTAAATTATACATTTTGTTATATTCATCACAATAACTAGAATAAATTGCTTTAAATACATGTCTATATCCTTAATTACCCAATAATTAGGACAAAATTCTATATTTTATTTGTATGATTAATGAGATAAAATATTGAGGATAAGACTAGAAATATGAATCATTTGATCAAAATAAGAAGATCCAATACTGATGGGAGCGGGATATAATTTCATAGTAGATTCAAATGGCAGGAACGGGAGTGGGTGCGTCTGTGGACGATGGTGATGGCGATGGCGACATTGGAGGGACGCTGGACGGTGCTGGTCTGGCAGGTTTGTCCTCGGGTCCTACAGACGGTGTTGGGCCTACTACAGGCCCACTCAGCAAATGTCGCGATGAATATCCAAACTGCGTGGTGAAACCGGTGTCTGATAACGTTAGGGTTTCACCCTCCTCTCCTTCCAAAACATGACCTTGGTCTTTGTCCTTTGCGAATAAAGTTAGGTCTTCGACAGGAGTGTTTTCTTTCCAAAATCCTTTGCCCTTCTCTGTTACGGGCACTGAAGTCTCTTTTCCAAGTGAGGTTATGGAGCCACTAATCTTCCAAGAGTCCCTCTCTCTGGTTGGGAAATTTGTCGGTGCCAGACCTGATATGGAAACTATCTGAGAGTGGGCTCTTTCCAAATGGTGGCTTTCGAGCAGCTTGGATTTAGTGGCCTTTCCTAGGGGATTTTTCATGATAAGGCTAAACAATGCCCTCGAAACCCACTGCATTCTTACTGGAGGACCTTGGTTTTTCGGTCGTTGTAGCCAGTTTCTGCGGAGATGGGGGGAAGACTTTGACCATGAAACCCAGTCTATCAACATCGCTCTGATTTGGATCAAACTCCATGGGCTTCCCCCATAGTTCTTCTACAACGATGCACTCAAAGGCATCACTCAACCGATTGGAGATTTAGTCGCCATCGACCCTGCTACCCAAGCCAAAACCATAATGACCTATGCTCGTGTCTGCGTCATGGCTAATCTGGATTCGGCTTTGCCTACCTACATCGACATCAACTACGAGAGCTACAGAAGATGTCAAGGAGTTGAGTACAAGAACAAGCCCACTTTTTTTTTGGAGTGCAACACTCAGGGCCACCTGGCTTCTCAATGCCCTTCTCGAAAAAAAGATATCCCCAGTGATTCGGGCCAAAAGAAGGATCCCCAGATCCCCAACACCCAAAAAAAGGCTTCTAGTTGGGGTCGTGGTCGATCTGCAGGCCCTCCTAAAACCTCTGCTTCAAATCATGGCAAACCCAACAATGTAAGTGCTTTGCCTTCTTGTTCTAATCAATTTGCTCCCTTAAATAATATTCATACTAGAGAGGACATCTTCGATGACCTTCACATAGATCCAAACGTCTCATCCACACCCACTGTGATTCAGTCTCCCTTGTCCAAAGGTAAGGCTGCAATGACCTTCCCAAACTCACCCATCGATTCTCGGTCCCTCTCACCTTCCTCTTCCCTTCCCACCCCTTCCCCTGACTCAGAACCGTCCTCTTTCCCTCTCCCTTGAGTCTGTTGCCCTGTGGCAGTCTCCCCGCTCTCCATCCCCCCATCGGCCTGCCCCTGGGACTAACACTACCGAAATTCTCCAAACATCCAGCCCGCTGAAATATCCCATTCCCACCCCCAAAGCTAACGTCAACAAAGAACAGATAAGGGGAAGACCGTACAATGCATAAAATCTTGCCAAAGTAGCTGAGATCGAAACGGCTGATGGCTCTGTGCCTACCTCCTTGGGCCCTATTTCCAAACAACCCACCCACCAAGACTTGGATGAAGTTAGACCTAAACTTACTCCATCTCAAGGGAGAGGCAGAGGTCGCAAAGCAAACCCCAAGTCAACTCGATGAAGTTCGTCTCTTGGAATGTCAAAGGCCTCAACAAAACTGCTAAATAGAGGACTGTCAAATCAGTAAGGAAAAACCTAAAACCAAATATTGTGTTTCTTCAAAAATCCAAACTGGACGAGAATAGCAGCACTCAAGTTTGCAAGCTAATCTGGGAAAAAAAATTTTTTGCCTTTTGTCCCTCCTCAGGGGCATCTGGGGGTCTCCTTTGTTTGTGGGATCCGACAACTATTTAGGGGAGAGTTCTTTCAGTATTTGACAGAACCATCAACATTTTGTTCACTAATAAATTCACTAACCTCCAATGGATTGCCACCAATGTTTATGGACCAAACAACCCTGTCAATAAAAGATTGCTATGGGATAACATTTTCGTAATGCGCAATAACTTTCCTGAATTTCCATGGATGCTCTGTGGTGATTTCAATACTCCCCTTCACCTATTTGACAAGCAAGGAGGCAACCTGATCACTAGCAGCTGCATTGAAGATTTTAGCGATTTTGTCAACCTCAACGAGCTAATGGACTTGTCGCTCCAAGGATCCAACTACACTTGGAGCAACAGATGGGTGGGCATTCATCACATCCAAATTTGGCTTGACATATTTCTTTTATCCAAAGAACTCATTCCTATTTTTGGCGATGCCAAGCTTCATTGCCACCCAAAAAATGGATCCGATCATAACCCCTTAATTCTGGATTGTTCTCGCCCCCAGCAAATCTTCAAAACCCCTTTCAGGTTTGAAAATATGTGGCTCACCCATCCAGATTTAGGTCGGTGTATTCGACAATGGTGGCAGCAAAACCTTTGTCCAAACCCCCTCACGAATCTGTTCCTCAAACTCAAAGTGGTCAAGCTCAAGCTAAAATGCTGGAACAGGGAGGTTTTCGACAACCTCTTTACCAAAAAAAAGCATCTAATGGATGAGCTCAAAATGGTGGAAAATCTGATTCAGGGAGGGGATCAGAGGGTCAAAAATTTCATGGAAGAAAAAAACCTCCTTTCAAACTTTCATAATACCTTGGCTAAGGAAGAGTCCTACTGGAGGCAAAAATCCAGAAGCCTCTAGCTCAAAGAAGGAGACACAAACACGAAGTTTTTCCATGCTTCCACCATGTGCCACAGAGGCTCAAATAAAATCTCTGAGTTGACCAAGGCTAATGGAACCATTGTCTCTGACATCCATGCTATCAGATAGGAAGTTGTGCACCACTTCCAGGAAATCTTAGGTCCAAGTGTTGACTGTCACCCCCGCACAGCAAGTTCTCTACTTCAGAACATACCAAAGTTGGTGTCTAACGATGATAATGGGAAATTGCTCCAATTCTTCACTGAAGAGGAGATCAAAGAAGCTCTGTTTGCAATGGAACCTGATAAGGCCCCTGGACCCAATGGCTTCCCACCCCAATTTTTTCAACACTTTTGGGACATTGTGGGCCCTGATGTTGTTGCTGTGGTTAAATTCTTCCAGAGAGCCAAAAAGATGCCGAGAGAAGCCAATTTCACCTTCATTGTTTTAATTCCCAAGTCCAATGATTGTGCTTCTCTCTCCGACTTCAGACCTATTAGTATCTGTAGTGTCATCTACAAACTTATCACCAAAGTTATGGCAAATAGGCTGAGAGACATCCTTCCCTCCATCATCAACCAGTGCCAAGGGAGCTCGATCAAAGGCAAATTCATTGCTGATGGAGTGATAAACGTCCATGAATTGGCCCATTCGACATCAAAAAAGTGAACAAGGCTTTTGATCGGGTTTCCTAGAAATTCTTGTTCGAGGTCCTAGAGAAGTTTGGGTTTCACAAAGAATGGATCAAGATGGTTCGTGAATGTATTTCTACTACTTGGTTCTCTGTTCTTATCAATGGTTCTCCCGCTGGCTTCTTCCAAAGTTCCAAAGGCATCCATCAAGGGGACCCTCTGTCACCCTTCCTCTTCATCATTTTGGTCGAAACCCTTGGAAGAACCCTTACTGCTGCTTGCAATAGTGGACTCGTCTCTAGGATCAAACCAGCCTCAACAACCAATGCCATTTCCCATCAACAGTTTGTGGATGATACTATTCTATCCTCTCATGCTTCTATTCCCAAAGTAAAAATCATTAAGAACATTCTTGATTCTTATGAAGAGGCGGCTGGCCAGAAAGTCACCATCCATAGGCAAAACAAGATTGCTGAGATCCTTGGGTGTATCATTGGGAGCCTTCCAACTACTTATCTTGGATTATCGCTTTTCCACGGCAAATCGGTCTCGGCTATGTGGAACCCTATTTTAGATCGCCTCAACAAGAAACTTGCAGGTTGGAAAAGTTCAATGCTCAATCAGGCAGCCAAAGCCACTCTGGTCTAGGCTTGCCTGCAAAGTATTCCTATTTTTTTCTTATCTATCTTCAAAGCTCCATCTTCCATCTGCCAAAGAATTGAGCAAATTCAACGTAGATTCATTTTGGCGGGAAACAAAAACAAGAACAAATTTTCCCTTGTTGCCTGGGATAGGTTTTGTTCTAAGAAAAAGGATGGAGGACTAAGATTCAGGGACATCAAGTGGATGAACATGGCTCTCATTGCCAAGCAGTCCTAGAGACTTACCACCAATGAAAATGTAACTTGGATTGACATCATCAAAGCTAAGTACCTCAATCAGGTTCCCTTTCTTGGAGAGCACAACCTTCCTAGTGGATCTCATTTCTGGAATGGCGTCACCAAAAAAAGGAAAATCATCATGGAAGGCTTAAGGTGGTGTCTTGGAACTGGAACGACCATTCATTTCTGGGATGACCCGTGGATCCGTGACAAACCTCTTAGCCAAGATCCTCATCTTGCAGTGCTCAAGACGGTTACCGAAGCCACCTTTAGAGATAAGGTGTGTCATTTCATTAACCCAGGTATTACAAGACCTGAATGGAAACACCTGGCTCTTAATGGGCCTAGGCATATCACAGAGGCGCTCAGGTGGTTACAAAACTTTTTGAGGACTTGCATCATCCCCAGCTCTCACAAAGATGATTCCATGGTCTGGAACCTTGAAGATTCAGGGAATTTCACTGTTAAATCAGCTTACTACAGTCAAGAAACTCCCAATGATGGTCAGGACTTATCTAATCAGTGTCCGGGTTCCCAATATCATTACCAAGGTCAAATTCTTCTGTTGGTTGGCCATCCAAAATAGAATCCTCACCACTGAAAACTTGATAATCAGAGGGTTACTCATCCCCAATTGGTGCATCCTGTGTAAAAATGCCTGTGAGTCAACTTCGCATGTTTTTCTGGAATGTCCCTTCTCTCTTGCAGTGCTCAACCAGGTTCTTAACACCTTCGTCATCTTCGTAGCCCTCCATCATTTCATTCCCCTCCTTTTTCAACAATGGCCCCGACCCTTCAAGAATAATCAACTTAAATTCATGTGGCAAGCTTGCCTTCACATCTTCCTGTGGCAGATTTGGCTTGAGAGAAATGCCAGAATTTTCAAAAACCAAGTCATTGATATGAAGATTGTTGTTGCAAAAATCTTGGCCCTTGCTGTGGAGAATGCCTCTCTTGTCTTGTCTTCCAAACCTCCCCCGCCTGGCCTTGAATCGGACCTAACAAAACATTTCAATCTTTCCAATTTCTCTGCCACACCTCGTACTTCTGTTGACAGGTCTGTCATCAAGTGGGTCTTACCTCCTATTGGGTGGCACAAGCTTAATTTCGATGGTGCGGCCAAAGGCAACCCAGGAGCGGCTGGCAGAGGAGGAATTCTTAGAAATCACAGAGGAGAAATTATTTTGGCCTTTGCTCAGAACCTAGGAATTCAATCTAACAATATGGCAGAGGCTCGGGATCTGCTCCAAAGCTTGATTCTCTTGGAAGGCTTGACCATCGATAAACTTATCATAGAAGGAGACTAACTACACTGCATCAACTAGCTCAATGGGAATTCTATGCCTCCATGGGCCCTTGTTTCGATCTTCCAAGAATTCAAGGAACTAATTGGCATTAACCCAGAACTAGTCATTAAGCATCAGTACCGGGAAGGCAACCAAGCTGCGGACTAGCTTGCTAACAAGGGAGTTGGTGAAATGGACATTCATGTTTGGAGAGACTCCTTTCCCATTGGCCTAAGGGACGCTTCTACAAGTTCCAATGTCTGCACAATGTGAGTGGTTAACAGGGGACCGGGTTTGTTTGCTCTTGGAACTGGTCGAGTTTTCGCGTCCTTTCTTCCTTCTTCTCCCCCTTCAGCTACGTTTCGGCAACTTGTCGTGATATCGCGACACTTTTCACCGTTGGCCGTGAAATTTCAGCATGTCATGATATCGTGACATCCCTTTTTCCTCTGGCCGCGAGGTTGCTACTTGTCGCGATATTGCGGCACTTTTTTTTACTTCGGAAGCGGTATTTCAACTTGTCGCGATATCGTGACACTTTTTCTCTTTGGCTGTGGCTTTACAACATGTCACGATATCACGACACCTTTTCTCTTCAGCCGTGATTTTGCAACATGTCACGATATCGCGACACCTTTTCTCTTCGGGTGCATTTTTGCAACATGTCGCGATTTCACAACACTTTTTCTCTTCGGGTGCGTTTTTGCAACATGTCGTGATATCATGACACTTTTTCTCTTTAGGTAGTTTCTTGCATCATGTCACGATTTCACAAAAAAATTTCTCTTCGGTTGCGGTCTTCCATTTTGTCGTGATATCGCGACACTTTTTCTCCTTGGCAGCGGTCTTCCATCTTGTCGCGATATCGCGACACTTTTTCTCTTCCTTGCATCATGTCACGATATCGCAACACCTTTTCTCCTGCATCTAGTTTATGATGCTAGCATAGGATCTCAGAACAAACTATTTTAGGACCATGATTGTAGGTCCCTCCTCCTCCATGTCACTCACACTAGCTTTGGAGCTCCCTTGAATATTTTTATTTTTCAGCCTCATGGATGATCTCGTTGTGGGTTCCTCAATTCTCAGTCTCTTCTTTGTTCTCCCTCATCTACTTACAGGCTCCCCCACTCTCTTCTTTTTTAGAGACAAAGAGGCAGGCTTGATAGTTCCTAGGCTAGCTCTCACCCCCGAGCTCTCTACATGGTGGCTATGTGGTATCTCCTCTATGATCAGAGGCTCAGGATTGGGAGCCATCACCAGCACCCACTTGTATATGACTTTGAATAACCCCTGGTGCATCGACATGGTAGACCCCCTCTTACTGTCACATGCATTGATAGTATAATTCATAGAGTTCATTAGAAATTGGGGGATAATTATCGAGTTCACATCCCAAAAACAAATTCACAAATGCATAATGGAAGCTTAACAAGGTCTTGCTGCGATCCTCCATCGTGACAAATTCCATTATGTTTTTCATAACCCCATTCCATGGGGTGGGAAAATCTATTCTAGTCAACCCATTTTTAGCCTCCTTAAATATTTTGGGGTTATATCTGAATTCTTTCAACTCAACTCAACCATTTTCCCTATCACAACAATGAGCATGTTGAGGAGATACCCAGGAGCGGCACAAGCTTAATTTCGACGGTGCGGCCAAAGGCAACCCAGAAGCGGCTAGCAAAGGAGGAATTCTTAGAAATCACAGAGGAGAAATTATTTTGGCCTTTGCTCAGAACCTGGGAATTCAATCTAACAATATGGCAGAGGCTCGGGCTCTACTCCAAAGCTTGATTCTATTGGAAGGCTTGACCATCGATAAACTTATCATAGAAGGAGACTAACTACACTGCATCAACTGGCTCAATGGGACTTCTATGCCTCCCTGGGCCCTTGTTTCGATCTTCCAAGAATGCAAGGAACTAATTGGCATTAACCCAGAACTAGTCATTAAGCATCAGTACCGAGAAGGCAACCAAGATGTGGACTGGCTTGCTAACAAGGGAGTTGGTGAAATGGACATTCATGTTTGGAGAGACTCCTTTCCCATTGGCCTAAGGGACGCTTCTACAAGTTCCAATGTCTGCACAATGTGAGTGGTTAACAGGGGACCGGGTTTGTTTGCTCTTGGAACTGGTCTAGTTTTCGCGTCCTTTCTTCCTTCTTCTCCCCCTTCAGCTACGTTTCGGCAACTTGTCTAGATATCGCGACACTTTTCACCGTTGGCCATGAAATTTCAGCATGTCATGATATCGCGACATCCCTTTTTCCTCTGGCCGCGAGGTTGCTACTTGTCGCGATATTGCGGCACTTTTTTCTACTTCGAAAGCGGTCTTTCAACTTGTCGCGATATCGTGACACTTTTTCTCTTCGACTGTGGCTTTACAACATGTCGCGATATCACGACACCTTTTCTCTTCGGCCGTGATTTTGCAACATGTCACGATATCGCGACACCTTTTCTCTTCGGGTGCATTTTTGCAACATGTCGCGATATCACGACACTTTTTCTCTTCGGGTGCATTTTTGCAACATGTCGTGATATCATGACACTTTTTCTCTTTAGGCACTTTCTTGCATCATGTCACGATTTCGTGACATTTTTTCTCTTCGGCTGCGGTCTTCCATTTTGTCGCGATATCACGACACTTTTTCTCCTTGGCAGCGGTCTTCCATCTTGTCGCGATATCGCGACACTTTTTCTCTTCCTTGCATCATGTCACGATATCGCAACACCTTTTCTCCTCAGCTGCGGTCTTCCATATTGTCGCGATATCGTGACACTTTGTCTCTTTGGCAGCGGTCTTCCATCTTGTCACGATATCGCGACACTTTTTCTCTTCGGTTGCGGTCTTCCATCTTGTCACGATATCGTGACACCTTTTCTCTTTGGCAGCGGTCTTCCATAATGTCGCGATATCGTGACACTTTTTCTCTTCGACAGTGGTCTTCCATCTTGTTGTGATTTTGTGACACCCTTTCTCTTTGGCAGCGGTCTTCCATAATTGTCGTGATATCGTGACACTTTTTTTCTTCGACTACGGTCTTCCTTATTGTTGCGATTTCGCGACACCTCTTCTCTTCGACAGTGGTCTTACTTCTTGTCATGATTTCAGGACACCTTTTCTGTCCAGTCGCGGTTTTCCTTCATGTCGTGATTTCATGACTCTTCTTCTCTTTCGGCTCCAACCTAGCAACACGTCACGATATCGTGACACTTCCTCTCTTCTGGCAGCAACCTTGCAACATGTCGTGATATCGTGACTTCTTCCCTCCTTCGGCTCCGATGGTGCTTCTTGTCATGATTTCACGACATCCTTTCTTCTCTTGGTAGCAACGGTGCAACTTGTCACAATTTCGCGACATCACCAATTTGGTCACGATTTCGCGACACCTTTCCTAATGTGGAGGTTTGCTCGCTCTTTGATCTTTATTTCTTGGACCACCTCGGTCGATCTGGAATTCATGTAATTTCTCTTGTACAAGGTTCAGGGACCTTTCAACACCCTTTCTACCAATCAAAAAAAAGAAGATCCAATACTAACATATCCACATATTTATTCTTGTAAAGAAGATTCATCTCCAATTATAATATGCTTCCCTAAATACAAATTGGTGTACCCCTATAAGATATGTTTGTAACTGGTCATGCATTATTTTTCCCTTAAATATATAATATAATCATTGAAGGAAGTGGATGAGGTTTCTCCATCAAAACCTTCCTAACCCTATGCATATAAGAGAGAAGCATCAAATACCCTTCTTTTTCACAACTTATTCAAGCTTCTTCATGTTAATTTAACAAAATTATACTTTATGTGATATTATGGTGAGTGGGATGCCTCAAAAATTTGAATATTAAGCTGATAGGAATTTTGGCACAGGTGCAAGCAATGGAGATGACACAGATCATGGGTTTGGTTCTTAATATGGTTCAATCGAGAGAGTGGAGGTCATGGGTGTCGAGGGGACCCCTTATTGATCCACCTCAAAATTCCAACCTTGTATCCTTTGCAAAGATAGTAAAAAACATGGGGATTCCACCACCCCTCTCTTTGCAAGGTTTAGTTTCTCTAATACTGAATAATAGAGAACTAGTAATTCCTTCCACTATCATGACATTCTTTGTCTCTCAATATTTCTTCTCCCTCATTGGGAAATTTGTTGCTTCTTGTCTAGACATTGAATTCATTAAAAATTGGGCTTTCTCAAAATGGTATCCTCAAGGCAACATGGACCTATTCATGATTCCTAGGGGCTTCTTCCTCATTAGATTAAATAATTTGAAAGACACTAGTCACATTCTTACTAGTGGACCTTGGTTCTTTGGATGATGGAGTCTCTTCCTTAGGAGATGGGGTGCTAATTTCAACCCTAAAACTCAAAGCATAAACTTAGCTCCTATCTAGCTAAGGCTTCCAAGGCTTCCCATTCAGTTTTGGAATGGCAAAATCTTGAGAGGAATTGCATGAAATATCGAGGGCCTTGTTGCTTTCAATTCGATGACCAAATCTAAATCTCGAATGGTGTACGTCCACTTATGTATCAATGATAATTTAGAATTAGAGCTACCTACATACATTTATAAATATTTTGGTTCTTACCATAAATTGTGGATTCTTACCATAAATTGTGGATTATTGAATATGAGAATAAACTAGCTTTCTGCACTAAATGGTAAAAGTAGGGTCATCTCAGGTCATAATGCCCCTCTCTCAAAAAAGAATCTAGGAAAGAATGAAATCATGCTAAGAAATCCTTAGAGGATGATCAAAAATCCAATATCCAAAAGAAGAATCCAACTGATGTCAATCTCAACAACAATATTCTAAAGTCTCAAGGCAAGGAGATGATTCCTACTTTCAATGAAGGCCCTTTTGACCAGGTATGTTTCTTCTTCACCGATTCTAATCACTTCAACTCTTTATATTAGTCTCATAATAACCAACTTAAAAAAATTATTCCTAATGATATCCCTCTTCTTGAGTCCCAGGAGTGTCCTTCTACGAGGTTTATTCCCTTTTTTTCCCATATGGGTGTACCCCCTCTTCACTCTTATCCCAATATTGAGATGTCCTCCTCTAGGCCAAGCCCTTCTAGTATTCCTCTCTCCAAGGATTACTTTGCCCTCATTAATGACTTCACACTCCCTATGGGTTTTATCTTATATCCTATTGGTGATCTCAATACCAGTGATCTGGATGAGTCTTCAAGCCCCCAATATTGGTAACCAAAAATAAAAAGAAAAGCTTAGTTGATGTCAGAAGTGATAAGAAGAAAGGTAGACCATATATTCAAGTGATATGAATAAAATAAACCAAGGATGAAATAGCCAATTATAATCAAGCCACACTTTTATCATATCTTAAAGATAATCCTAGGGGGAAAATGCACAAAGAATATGGAAAATAAACTAAACCCCCCTCATCCCATGGCATGGAGGAAAACTATTCCTCCAAAGATCATAAATGAAGATCCTCTCATGGAATGTGAGAGGTCTTAATGGAATAATAAATAAGACGTTGGTGTCATACATAAGTAAATACCTTAAAACCAATATCATTCTCCTTCAAGAAACTAAAATTGATAAAGACAACGTGGGAAAATTTTCCAAAGCCATATGGAAAAGTAGTGAATTCATTGCCAGCAAAACTGGAGGTACCTTTGGAGGTCTCCTCTATTTTTGGGATAAATCCAAAGTTGAAGGTAGACTCTTATATACCTCAAAAAAAATCATAAATATTTATTTGAATTGCAAAGGCAACAAAGCAAGGTGGATGCTTTCAAACATCTATGCTCCTAATAATACACCAGGGTAGTTGACCTTGTGGAATAGCCTTAGTCAAATAAGACATATATTTTCTAATTAATCTTGGATGGTGTCTAGAGACTTCAATTATCCCATTTATCCATTAGATAATAGTGGAGGAACTGCTATCACACCTAGATTTTATGAGGATTTTGTTGATTTTGTTGACAACAAAGAGCTAATGTATATCCAGCTAAAAGGAACCAATATTACTGGGAGCAATAAAAGGATGGGAAGCCAACTCATTCATCTTAGACTTTATATATTCCTCCTATCCAAAGATATAATTCACCTTTTTGGTGATGCCTTCCTGCATTCCCATCCTAAGATTGTCTTGGATCAAAACCCTTGAATCCTAGAAGACATCCATCCAACGTCTTCATTCAAAAATTCTATTTAGATTTGAATCCATGTGGCTTCAACACATGGATATCAAAAATCATATTATTATTTAGATCATAGGATTTCAAATATTACAAACCCATCAGCTTGTGTAACACCTTATATAAGATCTTGATGGAGGTTCTTGCTAATAGGTTAAATATTTTCTTGCCTACCCTAGTTAATAAAGCCTGGAGTAGTTTTATGGTAGGGAGACAAATCTTAGATGGAATTATAGCAGTTCGTGAATTGATTTACTTAGCAAATAAAAGTGGGAGGCCTGTGTTTTATGGATAATTCAAATTCTTCAAAGAAGATAAAAAATACTTTAAAATTATGTAAGAAAAAAGGTCATCTTATCAAGAATTTTCTTATGAGATTAAAGAATATTAAAGTGTAGTGTAAGAAATCTAGATATAATATAGTCTTTATATAGGATAACAAGGTATATTCCAATGGGTTATATTTTTATAAAATTTAATTGATGTGGTAGAGCTTCCAATAAAGAGGTAGATATTTATTGTCTTCTATCGTTGTACTCTAAATTTAGATTATGCAAGTGTTGATATGTGTAGTCTATTATTTTATGGCAAATCATATATTTCATAATATAATTTATTGGATAAGCCTATGGGATAACATTGTGTGGTATGATATGGAGTTTATTGTATAAGTTTATAGGTCTATATATCACATTGGAACATGAAGCTTTGTAATTCTACATAATAACATATTGATTAAATATTTCTTAGGACTAAGAGAATTACTAGAGGTATTTATATACCTCTTCCATTGATCCATTACATCAATTTATGATCAATTAGTTATAATTTTCATTGGGAACCTAAAATAATCCTCTCATATTTGTATTCATTTAAAAAAAAATCTTTCTATTCCTATTTAACTATATGATTTGAATAATGCATGTTTCTTATTATTCTATAAAATATTATGAGATCTAACAAATATAATATATATTGTGCATTTTTACAGTTTTTTATAGCTCTTGTTGTTCATTAGATAAAGGACCCTTAGGATTTTCACTAAAGATAAGTCTCAAGGACATTGAAGGTGGAGGAAACAAGGCATAGATAATACATGAACTTATCAATGTATAAGTATGCACTTTTATTGTATGCTCATTGCATTTTCTACCTACAAATAGGTAGGATTATAATTGAATAGAAATGCAACTATTTTCTAAAAAATTTAATATTAAAACAAAAAATAACCAACCATAACTATCAATTAGCAAAATCAAAATGATTACAAAGTAAGCTTATAAACCATGGTATGGCTCATTATCTCTTCCATATGCTTTATATAAACTTATAGGATTTTAATATCAAAGACATATCACTATTACAAATTGACACAAGTTGTATCACTATTCTTTTTTTTTGGTAAGTAAATTACTTCATCAATTATCAGGTTTTGCAGGTTGACCCAAAATATTTAACAAAAATCAGCCATATGTTGACATTGCAGATCCTTGCCATTCTAAGGATTATCTGTCCTTTACTACTTTTGGCCTTCCTAAACACCTAGTTAGCAATGAAAACAAATGCTAGTCCTACCAACTGACTGAATAGACAGAAGTAAGAAAACCGCCATCATATCCGAAACAAAAACAAGCTCTCGCCTTGAGAGGAGCACTTCCTCTAAATAAAATGTAAACAAAAAATTAAGACCTCCAAGGCCTGAGGAACCTTAAGAATCATCTTTGATGTCCTCATTGAGCTCATATTCCTTCTCATCCTTGTTTTCCTCATTGTCATCCTTGACCTCCACTTTTGGCATGTACCCCTTGTTCAGTAACACCTGAGTCAAGGTGTCATGGGCCTCCTACATCTAGTTTATGATGCTAGCATAGGATCTCAGAACAAACTATTTTAGGACCATGATTGTAGGTCCCTCCTCCTCCATGTCACTCACACTAGCTTTGGAGCTCCCTTGAATATTTTTATTTTTCAGCCTCATGGATGATCTCGTTGTGGGTTCCTCAATTCTCAGTCTCTTCTTTTTTCTCCCTCATCTACTTACAGGCTCCCCCACTCTCTTCTTTTTTAGAGACAAAGAGGCAGGCTTGATAGTTCCTAGGCTAGCTCTCACCCCCGAGCTCTCTACATGGTGGCTATGTTGTATCTCCTCTATGATCAGAGGCTCAGGATTGGGAGCCATCACCAGCACCCACTTGTATATGACTTTGAATAGCCCCTGGTGCATCGACATGGTAGACCCCCTCTTACTGTCACATGCATTGATAGTATAATTCATAGATTTCATCAGAAACTGGGGGATAATTATCGAGTTCACATCCCAAAAACAAATTCACAAACGCATAATGGAAGCTTAACAAGGTCTTGCTGCGATCCTCCATCGTGACAAATTCCATTATGTTTTTCATAACCCCATTCCATGGGGTGGGAAAATCCATTCTAGTCAACCCATTTTTAGCCTCCTTAAATATTTTGGGGTTATATCTGAATTCCTTCAACTCAACTCAACCATTTTCCCTGTCACAACAATGAGCATGTTGATGTCAATAACAATATCTCTTCCCTGAATCTCCATATTCCCATCTTCCTAAGTATCCATCACCACCTGGATGATATGATCCTCAACCCTTGAGAATAAGTCAAAAAATTGAGTGAACCTATGCTCAGTGAGGATTACTTGGGTAACAGGCTCCATTATGACCATGTTGGGTTCTAAGTACGTCATTATGTTATTAAAAGGCTTCTTCCTAGCACCTTTCTCAATATCACACTTGCTTGTGCTCCACAATCCTCCACCTTTGCCCATGTTAGAAAGGTGGTATAACTTATAGTTTTTTTGACATGTGTCGAGCCCTTCCTTGTTAAGAGTTCCAAACATGGGAAAGTACCACCCATAATCCTTCGTATGGATCTCTTGCCAATTGGCCTCAATCCACCTCATGGCATTGTGATTTGCCACCACTCTCATTGCACATTGGACCATGCCTTCCTTAATAGGAGTTTCATACATTGGAAAGGACCACCCATTTTTCTCCACTTTTATCGCCTACCACCTAACCTTGTCAGCATTACCCGTAGATTTAAAACCTTCATGCTTAATTGTATTGGTAAAGAACCCCCATAGCAGTCATGGGCCACGTGGGAGTAGTACCCCCTTCCACTGCCCATATTAAGAAATGGATTACCTATCATTGTGGATGATATATTCTATTTTAGGTGGCATGCCTCGTATCCACATAGTCAAACTACTAGCATCAACTCCAATATTGGCTAGTTTGTCTACAGATCTGTTGGCCTCACAGAACACGTGTTGAGCCATCTTATCTTGTCTTACCTCGAACAGGATCCTCGCCTCATGAATGATAGCCTCAATCCTCCAAGGAGGTTTTTTGCCATTAGTTAAGAGGTTGATAATGATCATTGAGTCCTTTTGCCAAAGTTGTATCACTATTCAAATTAGAACACTACTATGCTAAATAAGATAAATCATAATGTAAAATAGAACGCATTATTGACCAATAAATCTAACTAGGATAACTTATATCAAGGATTGTAATATTTTTTAATAGTTGCTTAGTTAATATATTTTACTTTTTATAGTTATGAGTATTTAATTATTTTAAAGTTGGATTTATTCTATATATATATATATATATTATCTATTTCTAATTAAAAATAAAAATATTTTTATTAACAAATAAATTATATCTATATATAATTTATTTATTTGTTAGTAAAATTATATATAATCCCTAAGATAGTTGGAGCAAAGGATTTCAAAGATTACAAACCCATCAGCTTGTGTAACACCTTATATAAGATCTTGATGAAGGTTCTTGCTAATAGGTTAAATATTTTCTTGCCTACCCTAGTTAAGAAAGCCTAGAGTAGTTTTGTGGTAGGGAGACAAATCTTAGATGAAATTATAGTAGTTCATGAATTGATTTACTTAGCAGATAAAAGTGGGAGACCTGGATATTCCTTAAACTTGATATGAATAAGGTATATGATAGGGTATCTTGGGATTTCATTTTAAAAGTGTTGGTTAAATTTGGGTTTTACCAAAGGTAGATCAACTTAGTTAAGGCATGTATTTATTCTATGAAATTCTCTATCATTATTAATGGGTCTCATACAAACTATTATATAAGTTTTAGAGGCATATATCAAGGTGATCCACTATCTCCATATCAATTTATTTTGATGGCTAAATAATTGGGAAGGTCTATTAAGGAAAATTTTGTGATTGAAGGTTTGATATCTCACCATCAATTTACA
Source organism: Wollemia nobilis (assembly GCA_028583015.1). Classification (NCBI taxonomy): domain Eukaryota; kingdom Viridiplantae; phylum Streptophyta; class Pinopsida; order Araucariales; family Araucariaceae; genus Wollemia; species Wollemia nobilis. The sequence goes on from JAQPPZ010016229.1 coordinate 24,097, forward strand.
TATGAAACTCTTTTTTCTTTTCTTACCTATGTCCCTTAGGTCAAAATGATAAAGGAAATTCTTCTATCCTTTGAAAAGGTAGTAGGTCAAAAAATAAACTTTTTTAAGAGTAAGATCTTTCTGAACTCCTCCGTCTAGGTAGAGGAATATTACTCATATCCTAGGGTGTGAGATTGTACTTTTCCCATCTTTCTATCTTGGGATACCATTATTTAAAGGAAGTATCAAGGAGAACCTTTGGGATCCAGTAGTGGAAAGAGTCCAAAAGAATATTATTTGATGGAAATAAACCCTCCTCAGTAAAGAAATGAAGGCTTTTCTAGTTGAACAACTCCTTAAAGAATTCCTACTTATTTCATGTCTCTATTTGGAATTCCTAATAAAATTTTTGGGAGAGCATGCTAAAGTCAAGTCCTAAATTTATGAGGGGATGCAAATGGAATATGGGAAGTGGGAAAAGGATTGAGTTCTAGAAATATCCTTGGCTTATAGACTGACCCCTTTTCCTATACCCAAATTTGGCTAGTGTGGAGCCTAAAATCATAATCATATTTGGGTCAAATATAGCTAACTTTATTAAATCCTTGAATGGAAACAAGAACTGGAAAACCTTAGTAACTTCTAACTTCTATCAGGCTAAGAAGAAGGCTTGGAATTTTATTTTTGATAAGTTGAAATTTTAGGTCATCAAGAGTGCGGATGAGGAGGATACATTATTTTGGAAGGGTGAAATAGATGGTCCCTTCTTAGTAAAGCTTACCTATGCTATTTTGGATGCTAACTACTAGTCTTGGCTCCCCTATTTTAAAATTTGGTTTAAGGGTCTTACTCCCAAGATTAATATCTTCTTTTGGCTTGTTATCTAGAACAAGATCCTAAATTTAGAAAACCTTTATAAAATGGGTATGTACCTACCTAATAGATGTTATTTATGTGGATCTTGTTTTGATTCCTCTAACCATATTTCTTTCAATGCTCCTTTTTCTTGGATGTATTGAGATCTTGGGAGTCTATTATGTTACCCCAAACCTTCTATCAGATTTTTGTATTCAGTGGATTCCCCCCTTCTTTGCTCCTATATTGAGTTTTTTTTATCTTTAGCCTACCTAAAGGGTTTCACTTAGAACCTTTACTCAGGAGGAAATAAAAAATGCTCTTTTTTCGGTTTTGATAGACAAAGCCCCTAGTCCTAATGGGTTTCCCCCTTGATTATTTTAATGTTAATGGGATACTATTGACCATGACATCATTGTTGCTATCCAAGAAGTCCAAAGGATAAAATTTTACCAAAAGATGTCAATTCAACCTTTTTTACCCTCATCCCAAAGTATCCTAAAGCTAAGTCTCTCTTTGAATTTAGACCTATTAGCCTTTGCAATGTTATTTACAAAATCATCTCTAAAGTCATTTCCAATAGGATTAAGGAAATCCTTCATCTCATCATTGACCCCTACCAAGGTAGCTCTCTTCAAGGAAGACTCATCACTAATGGCATCATTACAATCCATGACCTCATACACTCTATCTCCAAGAGTAAAAAGGCTAGTCTCTTCCTCAAGCTTGATATGAATAAAAACTTCAATAGAGTTTCATGGGAGTTTCTCTTTGTTGTTCTCTATAAATTTTGTTTTCACGATGATTGGATTGCACTTTTTAAGAAATGTATTACTTTAGTGTGGTTCTATATCATTGTTAATGGATCAGTTGTAGAGTATTTCAAAAGTTTAAGAGGCCTAAGATAGGGTGATCCTCTATCACCTTTACTTTTTATCATTCTCAAATAGTCACTTGGAAGATCTATTAAAGTATCGTTCTCACAAGGAGCTATCTCAAGAATCATGGATTCATCGATACTCAACCTTATCACTCATAAATAGTTCATTGACAACACCAACTTGGTCATGTTGTCATTAATCCCTAAAGCTAAAGCTATCAAATCCATTCTAAACATTTATGAATAATTTTAAAGGCAAAAAGTTAATTTCATTAAAATAAAAAAAAATCCTTAACACGCCCATTGATAGACAACTCAAGATAGCCAATATTATAGGTTGCACCATCTCTTGCTTTCATTCTATTTATCTTGGCTTTCCCCTCTTCTCTGGCATTTTGTTTTAGAACATGTGGAACAGTGAATAAAAATATTTTTATATGGAAAGGGACCTTTCTCAGTCAAGAAGCCAAAGCCACTCTAGTTCAAGCTTATATTCAAAGCATCCCAGTATTCTTCATGTCTATTTTCAAGGCCCCAACTTCCATCTATCAAATGATTGAGAAAATTCAAAAAATATTGTTGTGGGTTAGGTCTCTATAACCAAATATAGTTTCCATTAGTAGCTTGGGATAAAATATTCTCTAAGAAATATCAAGGTGGTCTAGGTTTTAGGATGGTCAGTAAAATAAACATGGCCCTCATAGCCAAGCAACACTGGAGAATCCTCACCAATGAGAAGTTAGCATGGGATGACATCATCAAAAGCAAATATCTTTAGTATAACAAACTTCTGGATATTGGTCCCCTCCTAGGTGGGTTCACATTCTAGAAATTTGTCATTAAATCCAGATTCATTATAAGAAAAGGTTCAAATGAAATTTAGGCAACGAGAGCAACATCAATTTTTGGAAGGATCCCTAGATGATAGATCAGCCCTTGATTGATGATCCTAATATGGACATCATAAAGCCCTTCAAATACCACCTCTTTTGGGATAAATTTTACAATTTTATCAATTCCATTCATCAAATAAGGGTTTGGAAAATCATCCCCCTAAGAAACTTGAATGATGATCAAGTTGGTGCTGCTAGGACCTTGTCGGACCTTCTAAGAAATTGTGTCATTCCCAATGTTATCTCCAAATATACTCCTTTTTGGAAAGCCTATGAAAATGACCAATTCTCAATTAAGTTTACCTACTATATCTTTGATGGTCCTTTTGATAAATGGTTCCTTTCCAAACTCATTTGGCTAAAGTACCTCATTTGCAAAATTATTTTTTTCTTTTGTCTCATGGTCCAAAATTAAAATTTTGACCATTGATAATATCTTAACTAGAGGTATGATCATCCCAAACCACTATTACCTATGTCATTATATATGGGAATCCTTGCATCACCTTTTCCTTGAATGTCCCTTCTCCATTAGCGTCATGTGCCTCATTTTGGAGATGTTCAACAAAGCTTTGATTCAACCCAACACTATCTTGGAGTTATGTATCCAATGGCCCAATCCCTTCTTGAATACCTACCTCAAATATTTATGGTACTTATTCCTTTGGAAATTCTAGAAAGAAATAAATTCTTGAGCCTTTTCCAACAACTCTAGGGATCCCCTCTCAATTGAAAACCATGTGCTCTCTACTACCATTGAAAACATAAATTTGGTACCCTCTTTTGAGTCCCTTGGACTAGGCTTAGAGTCTAGGATGGTTGCCTTACTCAACCTTTAACTAGATATTTCTTGTCCTTCCATGCCTCCTATTAATAGAGCTATTTTCAAGTGGTATTCACCTCCTATTGGCTAGATTAAGCTCAAATTTGATGGAGCGGCCAAAGAAAACCCTAGAAAATCTAGAGCTAGAGGTATATCTAGATATGATAATAGAAGAATCATTCTTGCATATGCAAAAAATATTGGTATTCGAATAAATCATGTAGTTGAAGCTAGAGCTCTATATAAAGGGTTATCTTTCTTGGATGATCTATGGCCCAGAAAAATCATCATTGAAGGAGATTCTATTAACATCATTAACTACTTCAAAGAAACTCAGAGGGTAGCTTGAAATGTTTACAACCTCATTGAAGAATCCAAGAGGTACCTCCATAATCATAACAATATCATCATCCAACATGCGTATAGGGAAGGCAACATAGCTACTAACATCTTGGCTAACTTGGGCTTGTTTCAAGAAACTATCTATGCGTGGCATGACAACTTCCTTCAATCCCTCTATGATCCCACACGTCATGAAGGTATATATTTGTTGTACTATTGTGTTGTGGTTCAACATCATTTCAATATTTTGTGCATTTTGTTATGGATCCCACACCCTTTGCCCCCCTTATTATCCATATGGTAGTTAGTCTAAGTTCACCTATTCTAAGTGGCTTCTTGTGACCCCACCTAAGCTTAAAGATCATTCTCATCCCATGGAGGTAATCCCATCTACTTTGCTAGTTTCCTAAGTCATATTCTTTTCATGATAGGTTGGCCCATGCGATTACCCATACCATTTAAAATATCCAAGGCCATATTTATTACCCTTTTGAACCTAATCATTTCCAATAAGTACATTCAATCAATCTCACCATTGTCCTACGTGGGTTAGCTCATGATTTTAGAAACCTTCTCAAGATAGTCCTTTGCATGATTGGATGTATCACTACCAAGTTTGATTTTGCATATGAGGCTAAGCTTTGTATTGTTTCTTGGTATAATTTCAATGATCAAAAGCTCCCAAGCATGACTGTTTCTAGAAGTTTTGGCATGTGTATCTAGAAATCCCTTGCCTGTTCATTTTCCTCCAACTCTAAGCACTTTATATGTGACCCTTGCTACAAAATATTTTTCTTCAAATCCTTATTCAAGGTGTGTTTTCAGTGGATTTGTTTTTACTTGTTTGGCTTCGGGCCTACATTATCCCATGATGGTACTTTTGGAGCAAAAATATCTATAGATCTACCCTATTGTTGAAGATATCCTCGACACCCATGGGTCCTCTCTTTTCCTTAGGAAATTTAATGGAAGTGACCCTAATATCTCACTTGAGTTAACTCAGTCTTGGAACGATGGTAGAGTCATGATATGTGGCCTCAATTTCACTAACAATATTTGAAATCTTGTTGAGGTGATATGCTTTCTTGATGACGAGATATAGTTCGACATGACAAGCACTCGCTAGCTGAGGAGGTAAGATTCTTTAGAGATAATGACAAAAATATTAGAAGGGAGAAGGGAGGTATCATTAGAGGGTCCCCCCTAAGCCATGTAATATAGTCATCCTTCCCATACTACAATATTTCATGATCAATGAGATCAAGTCCCCCCTTAAAATTTTTCATTTGTCCTTCCTAAACCATCTTAGGGACATTAAGGCCATCAATGTGCTAAACTACCTATTCAAATCATTGGAGTGCTCTATCTGCAATATCAAGAAGAGAACATCCACTCACCCAGTACACCAAGACTTTCACTTTATTTTGTACAGGCATGCCCTCCAAAATAAGGCTCAAAAAGCCATCATTTCTTGTGTTGACAGCCCACCTGTGTACCCTTCTATTCTAATATCAAGCCATGGGAGACCTCTTCCTAGCACTTTTATCGATGATGATATTATAAATAATACCTTTGGTGAGACCACCAATTCTAGGAGGAAGTTATACTTTGGCTCCAACTCTATAAATACTCCTATTATAATTAAGGCTTGGTATCATTCTTCAAGGAGAAAAATCCAATTAGGAAAGAGAAAATCATCTATTACCATAGGGAATGATCATGAGAAGTTGGATAACTCACCTGTGCCATAGAAGAAACCAAATTCTAATGGTATCCTTGCTCACTCTTCATCTCATAAGGGAGAAACTCCTTTCTGTATCCACCTTTGTAAAAGGTTTGAGGTCCCTTTCAAAATCCCTTCCTCCAATCAATAAAAAAATACTTTATGTACTTCCTTATTGTAAAAATCACATGTTTACCTTTTAAAGGGCTTATTAGAATTATTTTCATTTTAATTTGGATTCTTATCATTTTGATCTTTGATAACTACTTCTTGTACAATTCCTTGTTTGAAGAAAAATTTCCCTTATGACTCTATCTTATTGCCTAAAGATGAAAAATAATTTTTATATCTCATAAATTGGTGGTGTATGAGAATTAGGAAATTAAACATGAAGCATCTCAAACACAACCACAACTATCTCATATATCTCTAAAATATTGTTGAAGATAATATTTAGTTCAACATTCTTCTCATTGTCTAATAGCTTCATGAATTTATCTTATTACCTTTAAATATTCCTCTATCAATCTAGATATCATATTGTAATTTTTTTGATTGACTAATGTAATCATCAACAATATCAAAAGTTTCCATAGTTAAAGCAAAAATTTCTACCTTCAAGATCCTACGATTTATAGAACCATTGTGATCACACAATCCCTAAAACTCACCAAGTGGTTTTATGGGATCCGTGTTGTTGCTAACATGAGTGTCATGAATATTTTTAAAATAAAGATCTATCACATCAAGAGATTCATCTTTCATATTCCCATACAACTAATTTTATTTTGAATTAGAAAATGAGATTATTCATTCACATATTTGAGTAACACCTTACTCTAGAGCAAAGCTTCAATCTTTATTTTCTTGGTAGCATAGTTTGGAAAATTTAGTAAGAGCACATGTTAATATATAATTATCATACAAATATACAAAATCCTACATGTAGTTTTATTTATAAACAACACCACCAATATAGAGACCTTGAAAAATCATGCAATTTGAGAAGAAGGGGCTCAAAATACTTCTTTATACAAATGTTATGGCCCTCAAAATATTGGCCAAAAAATATACAAAATACCTCTAAAAAATAAAAATAATACCTACAATGAGTAGGAGCCCTCCATGTGGCACTACATGTGTGGTTGAGGGGATGTCAATTTTGTGCTAGTGTACCAAAAAAAAAGGTGATACCACTTGACACAATTAGGGGATTTTTAATTGTGTATTGACTATGAAGGCTATTGGATAGAGAAAATGATCAATATTGTGCTACTCGTTGTACTCTAATTTTAACTACAATATACAAACCATATTATGATCCTTATCACATCTTGATTTGATTTAAAATCCATGCTTTTCCAAGTCTATTGTTGATTGTGTGACTATATGGTCATTGGGTTTTATGAGTTGGTAGAATGTAATTGGTCAAACCTATATTTATATTGCTATATCAATTGCCACTCTAGTTGGCACATTACCTACCATATTAGTTGTATGGACCATCACATCAACTACCATGTCACCTACCATGCTATTTGTCACACCATCTATATGGACTACCATGCCAAGTGTATGGATTTCCATATCATTAGGTTCCATGTAATTATATCCTATGTTAGCTTGGATGGTTGGAAAATTTGCAACATTAGTAGATTCCATGTAATTAGATCCTATATTAGCTTGTATGATTAGAAAATTTATGACATCATCAAGTACCACATCATCATGCTATGCCATGTCATTAATAGAAGTCATGTTGATGTTATCTATTATGATTAGATATTCTAGCAAGGGAGGTTTAAACCATGAACCTCCAAGTCTCAATGTCTAATGAAATTATATTCTAGCCATAAGGGAAGAGGTGACTCTAAAAACATAAGGTGATTCCTTTGATTTTAGCCCTTGTTTGCAATTCAAATGTATTTCTTCGTGTATACATTTGACACCAACACACATCATGTTTACATGGAACATGTTTTTCCCATTTATTATAGGGAATATTCCCTATAATATTTCTTAAATTTAATTTTCAATTTTTACATCTTAGAGGAAAAGAGCAAACTTTCAACATGGAAAAAATGGTACCCATAAGAAAAATGAAAAAAAAAACATTGAACTAAGACCCTCATAAAATTTCACAAGGATCCTATAAATGTTAATGGTTTCTTTGTATCTATCATACTTTTCCCTAGATAAACTTTTTTCAAGTGCAACTAATCAAGAAATCTTCCAATGCCTTTATAGCAAATATATTATCAAACCATTTTAAAAACTTTGTCAAGTGACTCGAAGGCCTTTGCCATGCATAGATGCCTACAAATGATGTATTTGGTGCTAGGGATATATGAAAAAATATTCAATCTCTTATTTTCTTCTTTCATGGAAACAAATTAGTCCATCATCTCATTTCTGCTACTATTGGACATACAATACTAAAAGAGAAAAGAAAAAGGATTTTTGAAAAAAATCATAAAAGACAAATGAGTTTTTTAATTCATGAGAAACTCAATCCTAAATTTAGGGCATCTATTTGATTAGACATTAAAATTTAAAAGGATTGAGGGGTAATACAGGGTTATGAATAAGGGATTGGACTCAAAATGTACTTGTAAAAATGGTGAATCCTAATCAAAATCAAGGTGAATCCAAGCGAATCCTAAGCAAATCAAATCAATCATCTTCACACCAAAATGTGGGGTATTTGAAGCCCTAAAAATTAAGGTCATATTTAGGGCCAATTTTGACCCATTAAATTACTGTATACCTTCATTAAAAACACCACCATTTGATCAAGCTCGAAAAGAGCTTTCCAAAGAGTACAAATATGCCTACGTTTGGATATATAATGTGGTGAATTAACCCTAAGAAAAAATTTATCCCAAACATTTAGGGCGAATGGGCCTACGTTGAGGGTCCTCATATTCGCCAATTTCCAATTTTGAAAATCCTAATATTCACCCAATTTCTGAATATTCACCACTATGCATAACCCTAGGGTAATAAGAGGAATAAAATATCCTATCAATGAAAAATTATCTTAGAGTAAATCTATTGAATCCAATGAGACCCTTACAATATATGTCTACCTAGGGTTTTATTAGAATACTTTTTCCAATTTTATCAACTTATAAAAAATATTTTGGATGCTCCCAATTTCAAGTTACATTTATGTCAACATCAAGTAGCCATCATTTAGGTTTAAAATAATAAAATATAATAAATATTGTTTTCAAGGTTTACAAGGCCCAAAAAGCTTATACATATAATACAATACAAATCCATCATGGCCTCAAGTGAAGATTAATAACCAAATATTTCAAAATTGGAAATGTAAATACAATATAAGTTAGTCACTTGGACATAGACATTTCAACTCTTACAATGATTTGAGTTTGATAATATTAAAGAGTATATTGTTAGCTTCAAGGCATTAAGAATAAATACCATATATTTTAAGGTCACAAAGAAAACTATTTCGAATGTGTTTAAAACTTATCATCAATATCTCTTCTTCATTTCAAATGGTTCAAGTAGTGATTCATGGTATACTTTTGCCCTTAATGAACTCTTCTCTCTTCAAGTTATTTCTAAAGTAGCTCTAAATAAGTAGAATGATTTTACTCATGAACAAGACCATAAAAAGTGCTCTCAAATGTATTGATATGAATATATTATTGAAGAATATTATATAATTTGATAATGTGTTAAAGTACCCCCATGGTACATTTGTACATTTGTAGATATTAGATTAGGGTGTGAGTTATTAGATTATAGAGTGTGATTTATATTTCCATTAAGTATGTTTAAATGTATAAGATGAGTCCAGGTGTAATGTAATTAAGTGTGCAAGTGTGTAACATGTGAGAGTGTGCAATGTGTCATATAAGAAAGTCAAGAGTCATGTGTATGAGTCAAGTATATAAGTGAAAATACACATGATATGTATGAAGATGTAAATTGAAGAGACATGAGAGGTTTTTCATGTATGAGGAATAGTAAAGGATGCATCTCCCATATATGTGAAGCCAAAAAAATTTAAAGTATTGAAATATTGTGTAAGGCTATATTACGGAGTAGGGTTATGCATAAGGGTTTGGACCCAAAATGTAATTGTAAAAAAATGGTGAATCTTAATCAAAATCAAGGTGAATCCCAAGCAAATTAAATAAATCATCTTCACACCAAAATTTGGAGCTATTTGAAGCTCTAAAAAGTAAGGTCATCTTTGGGATAAATTTTAAGATATTAAAGCACATTATAAATTTATAAAAACACCACCATTATATCAGAATCGAAAAGAGCTTTCCAACGAGTACAAATATTCCTATGTTTGGATATATATTGTGGTGAATTGATCCTAAGAAAAAATTGATCCCAAAAATTTTAGGCGAATGGGATGACATCGAGGGTCCTCATATTTGTTAGTTTCCAATTTATAAATCCTAATATTTGCCAATTTATGAATATTCACCACTGTGCACAACCCTGTTATGAAGATAAAGCTCCACGTATTATATAAACAAATAATGCTCATCTAAATATTGAATAAATACAAGAGATCTTGTATATTTGAACAATAATATTGTATGTTTGTTTTTGCATATTATTGTTGTTTCATGAATCTTATATTCATTGATATTGATTAAATTGATTGAATGGTCTAATATTGAGTTTGATTAAGCTCCTGTATATTGGGACCTATCATTTAATTTGGCTAAAAATCCATCAATTGTATCAGAGCCACACATCCTCACTCTATATCAAAGTAAATTCTAGTGTGAATTTAATTGATAGTGCACCGAGGAGAAGATAAAATAAAGGGTTGATTTCACCCTAAAGTTAACAAAAAATTTGATTTGATAATAGCACCCAGGATTCTAGAGAAGAGAAATTTTTAATGAAAGACAACTTGAGGAAGACAAACATCAAAGAAGTTGAGTGTTTTTGGAAGCCAAGCTAAAATATAGTGAAGAAACTGGTAAAAGTATGGAGAAGCCAAACTATGGTAAAGCCTAAAGACCAAAAAGAAGAAATAGTTCATGGACTATAAACAAGAAATAACGGTGCTAGGCTATGAGCTAAAATTTTATGTAAATGTAGTGAAAATCTAAAGTACTCATGTGGAATCAATATTGAATATTTCCATGAGCACGACAAATTATTGAGTGCCTATGCAAGTTGAGGTAGAACTGACGAAATAGAAAATCAAAGGTAAAAGTAGTGAGCATTGAAGCATCATCATTGAGAAGCATCATGTTTGAAGCTCAAATATAAATTGAAGTACATTGAAGCACTAAGGATATGGAATTCAAAATTCCAAAGACTAAGAAGTCAATTGAGAGCAATATTGATTATGCTTGAAGAGGAAAAGTCTCATATTCGACTGCAAAGGAGAATATCATAGTTTGGAAAAATTATGCATGAGAAACATGAGTGAATGAATGAAATCTTCAGCTAATTCTTCCATTTGTAAAGTGGACATTAAGGGCCCTTTTTTAGTCATATCAGCCTACTTCGTATAGGAGGATGGGGAAGAGGAATGGTTTCTAGTTAACATAATTTGGTTTAAAAAAATTACCACCAAAATCAATTTATTTTTTTGGTTCATTTCCCAAAATATGAAACTTACAATTAAAATCTCCACAAAAGAGGTTTTCCTACTCTGAATTTTGAATAGATACAACCTATGTGAAGTAGCATAGGAGAATTCCAACCACTTATTTCTTAAATTTCCATTTTTCCTAAATGTTTTCTCCCTTATCCTTAGAAGCCTTGACATTGTTTATATCTTGCCCAATAATATTTTTCTTATTTTTTCATGCAATGGACCTCCCTTTTTCTTAGTCCTATGCTCAAAACATTTTATTCTTTATATATGACTCATTACTTTTGGAAGTTTGGAATGACATAAATAATAGAGTTTTCCAAAACATAAAAGGATCCTAAGTTGGTGGAAATAAGAATTTACAATGTTCTAAAAGAAAATGTTTTAATGATGTCCTTCCATGATGAGAAGTGGTCTAAAAGTGAATCCATCAATGTTGCATTTTTAGGTCTTCAAGGAAGTGAAGCCTCCCCACCCCTTCCTTTCTCTCACTCCCATTCCTTAGTCACATGAGACCCTTTGCCTCAAGTATAGATAAAACTAAACTTTTATGGGGCTACCAAAGGTAATCTGAGCAATTATAGTGTTGGAGAACTTATAAGAAATGATAAAGGAAATATCCTCTTAGCCTATGATGATAATTTAGGGGTTCAATCAAGATTTTTTTCTAAAGTAATATCTCTCTTTCAAATAATTCTGATTCTAGAGAATTTGGGCCCTAAAAGGGTGATTATTGAAGGGGAACCTTTTTTCATTACCAATATTTCCAAAGGAATCCAACCTCCAAACTGAAACATTGAAGACTTAATGGAAGAAGTCAATATTTGTTTGCAAAATATGGAAATCCTTCAGTTCAATCATGTATTCAAATAAGCGAATATGAAATCTGATTTTTTGGTGAACATGGGCATTCTTTACAACTCCCTCCACATTTGGGTTGATAGATTCCCCAAGGAGCTTTTACTTTTGAATGCTATTACCTAAAGATGTTGAGTTTTCCCCCCTATCCACTAGGCTTTGAGAAGTTGGAAGTACCCCTTTCTCTCACTTGGTAGGAGAGGTTTTAGTAAGTATCGCATTTCCATTTACTTTTACATTTACTTTGTTATTTGATGAGGGTCCTTTTCTCTTACTTCTTTTAATTTTTATAATTTTCATACCCCTTTCCCCTTAGTGGTGTTGATGACATGTCAATCATCGGTAAGGAAATTCAAATTGGGAACTTTAACCTAAAACGTTTTAATTCATCTAAGGAAGATCTTGTTGTCATCCTCTATTGCCTTTTTAAGACCTATATTCTGAATCACATGTGGGCCTTGAAATTCATGTTTTCCAATTTCAATAGTGTAATGGAGGTGAAATCTTAACAAAAAAGAATTATGGAATTCCTCCTTGGAGTCCCCCTTCATGGTAGTTCCAAGTAGTAATCTTGTTGACCTAAAGTCCTAATGAAATCCCTACACATGATGAACATTATGACAACAATGCTAATGAAGGAGGTGGTAAACCATTTGGAGGACTTCCAAAAAAAAGGTGGTGAATCCTAGTCCCAGTAAGTTATAACTTACTTGGTAGTTGTTTTGATTTGGTTATTTTCCCACCTCTCTCTATTCCTTTTTATTTTGCACTTCCACTCCCTTTTGGAATTGGGGACTATTGGGTTTTTCTTCCCCTCTTTGGATCTCCTCTTATTTATTTCTTATACATGTGGTAGTTTTAGGTTTAATCCTAGCTCTTAGGAGCAGTTCCTCTTGCTTTCTTCTCATTATTTTATTGTATATTCTTCTCTACTACTTGTAGAAGGTTTGGGAGTCCTTTCAAAATCCTTTTTTTATGCATAATAAAAAAATGTTGCATGCCTAGAGTAATCATTCACCCTAACTTGACTAAAGTGCCCTAACATGGTTAAAGCACTTAGACGTATTTTACGAGTTTGAAAAATACTAAGTGTGGATATAAAAAGAAGGTAAGGTTTGTCATTTAATTTTTGGGTGAAAATTATTTCAATTTATTGAGTGCATAATTTTAGGAGTCATAAGGAGTAAATTTAAATAGTCATTTGACTAATACTTTAGGATAAATAAGGTGAATATAAACATTGATAAAAAAAATAATTGAAATGGAGAGATAAGGATTATTTGAATATTGATTAATTTTTTTTGGTAAATTAATAACTTTATTAAAAATAGGGCATTTGAAAGACACCCTAACACCTTGTACATCAGAGGAGCAAAAGAGGAACAGACGAAAGGAACCACAAAACTGCGAGCTAGAACAAAATTACATCCTTAGACTAAAAGGAGCCAAAAGAAACAACCTTTGACAAAAAGGAACAGAGAGACAACAAGAAAAAATATGATAGAGCCCAAAAAGAAATTATCCTCCGCCATAAAGGAACACAAAAAGAGACGATACTCTGCCAAAGAGAAACCCAAAATAGAGGAAGACCTAGATCCGTCAGCCATCAAGGGGAATGTCCATCTGCATGAGAGACGAAGCAGCACCTTCCAAGCCAGCATCTTTTACATATGTTTTAGAAATATCTTTAGAACTGTCCTTAGGAACAATAGTGCAAGCATCCTTGGCAATATCCATTATATCTTCATCGTTGACAACATATTTGACGTCAGTTTTGGTATAAAAGGATACCTCAACACCGACTAAGACTAGAAAATTATCAAAATTATCACAGAAAAACAAGAGGCTTAGTGCATGGCGCTGTTATTTGAGAGTTGATATCACATTTCCAATGGCCAAATGAGTCGTTTCAAGATGATCAATGGTGGCTGAAGTAGCATGCATAGCCAGCTTATGAAGATACCTTTCAACTAGGTCAGGAGAATTAGACTTGTCCTTTGGAGTTTTTACAGAGGTGGACGGAGGGGTTTTGGCAATTTATTTATGTTTCAATCTCTAGGAGCGATGGATAGGGGTATTTTAAAATTTGACCTTATTCCTGGTAGAAAACTTAGAAATGACTTTGCCCCCTTTATCTTTTCTTTTGGATCTGGAGGTTCTAGGGCTCGAGGTTGAGGAAGAATTCTCTTCATCATAATCAGGGGCAGGGAGATTACCTGAAGGGAAATGCAGTAGGAGGAACTTGTAAAGGACCTTAAAGATACCTTGGTGACAAGGTTTGGCCTCATCCTTCTTGGAAATGTTAGTGGTAATGGTATAGTCCATGGACTAGAATAAGGCGGTAGGAATGTTCATCATTTTTGAGTCTCGAAAGTGATTTACAAAAGCAAGATGAAAACAACAAAGTTGGGACTCGGGGTTGTCACAAGTAAAATATTGCATTATTGGCTTTAGAATTTATTTTCAGGGTGTTGACAAGTGATGACAAAACAAACCTTTTTTTACCTTCTTGTGGATAGGTGATTTTTTTTTAAGAGAGTCAACTCGGCCTCCCAGTTGTGCTTATTTCTTCTGATAATTTTTTCGTCCAAATCTTGCCCCATCAGGTCCACCAACATCTCGAAGGAAATATAGAATTGGACGTCATGGATGGAAACAAGACCATTGTCCCAAGTTTTCATGAAAGCCTTAGTTACCTCGTCGTCCACCCCATAGAACATGTTGAAGAAATCAATGATTCCTTTTTTATCCTTGAACATATCTGTGGAAATAGAATCCAATTCAACAGTCTTAGGCTCAATGAAAACAACTTTCTCTTCCTTCATGGTTGCAAAAGGAATTAAGGAAGGAAAGAAATTGGAAGGAAAAAAACACAGACCCAAAGAAGTAGAAACGAGAATATGCATCCGCTGATAAAATTAGAGCAATAATAAATAGAAAGTGAAGCTTGGCCAAAAAGGAAAACCCTAAAAAAAAGGAAAATAATGGTTAGAACATTGGGCACATCGCAAAAAAAGGGCGATAAAAATGGGTAGGAGTAATAGGGAAAATCACTGTCCCAAGGAAGATGGATCTTCTGGTAATACTCACACAATGAAGCCAATGACAAAAGCAGGCATGAGAACCAGAAAGGATTGGGATGCTCATTCCAGGAGGCCTCGGGAGAATGTGAAAGAAAAAGCGTTGTGACAGGGTTCTCAAAAAGGTAAAAGTATAAACATCATTCCACACGAGGAAGAGATGATTTAAAATTAGGGTGGACCTAGCATCGGGATTCCTCATGGAAACAATTATCAAAGAAGAAGGGGCATAAGTGAGAGGCAGTGGAGAACATGGAAATATAAACATAGAACCCCTTTTCAAAGAAAGATAATGTGAATGATGAATAAAATATCCATTTTGGATATTGATTAATGAATCAAAGAATGAAGCTAAAATAAAAAAATGATGAAATCTAAAGTTTGATCAAGATTGATGAATGCAAAATTAATTATTATTAAAAATTGAAATTTGAAAAGTTAATTGATTTGAAGATTAATAAAGATTAAATATTTAAAAGAATTTGATATTGATTGTTTGAGCACATTGATTGAAGAAATTATTGATTGTTTGAATTAAAATTTTGGAGAAATAAGGATTTCCACATCAAAGGATTTCACTATGCAAGAAATTATTTTTCATAAGATAGTGAAAAGATGTTAAAAAATCCAAAATTCTATACTCAAAATCCGATGGACAATTTTGATGAGAAAAATTATATACTAGACAACTTGAAGAAAAAATTGTCTTCAATTCTCAAAACTATAAAAGATGAAAATTTGAAAATATTTGTCAACTATCTTCATGAAAACCTCTTCGGAGCATGGTGGAATTCTCAAATTCTATTATATTACTTACTTATGTAGGCATAGTGATGTACATGGCATTAGTTACTTTTAAGCTTTATCACGAAAAAAGACAAGAAAGAAAAACTAAAATAAGAAATGTCAGTTGTGATACAATTGATTTGAATGAAGGTGAAGAATGTCCAAAAGATGAACAAAATAATATGTTGATGAATTCAACATATGTTGTATTTAATATGGAATATTTAAATTCCAATATTCATAGAATATATTATTGTGATGACTTGCTAATTCATTATATAGAAGTCATACAAGCAACCACACCATTATTGAATATAAAGATAATAAGATCAAAGAACAAGAGCAAAGCAAAGAACTAAAGAAAGACGGTTGTTCTCCTGAAGCAAAGAAGCAAAGCAAGGCGGTCTTAGCCCTAAAGCTCGATATGAACAAAGCTTTTGACCATATCAACTGGGATTTTTTGACGGCTATTCTCCTGAAGTTCGGTTTTCATCCTCAGTGGGTCAGGCTGATAAAAGAGTGCATTTTTGAACCCTGGTTCTTAGTTCTGGTCAATGGTACAACATCTGGGTACTTCCAGAGTCACAGAGGGCTCAGACAAGGAGATCCAATTAGCCCAATGTTGTTTGTCATTGTGGCAGAGGCTCTGGGAAGAACTATTAAAGCAGCATGCAATACTGGGTTAATTTTAGGGATCAAAGCCACCTCTCTCATCAACCCTATTAGTCACCAACAATTTGTGGATGACACTTTGTTGTTGACCCAGTCATCTGTGGTTGAAGCTAGAAGGATCAAGCTCATCCTCCAACTCTATGAAGATGCGGCGGGCTAGAAGGTGAATTTTAACAAAAGCAAGCTTTATTTCCTTAACACCCCAAATCAGAGACAAGCCAGAATTGCTCACATCTTGGGTTGTTCGATAGCGTCTCTCCCGACCATGTACCTAGGCCTCCCCCTCTTCTATGGATCTCCGTGTAGTTCTATGTGGGATAGAGTGGTAGAAAGAATCCAAAAGAAACTGGCTGGTTGGAAAGGTCATTTTCTGTCTCAGGCCGAGAAACTCACCCTCACCAAGGCCTCCCTCCAGAGCATTCTAGTTTATTTTCTTTCTGTCTTTAGAGCTCCAACCAGAATTTTTCAAAAAATAGAACAGATTCAAAAGAAATTTCTCTGGTCTGGATCTGAAGAAAAACAGAGGATCCACCTTGTGGGCTGGGGCAAGGTTTGTAGACCGAAATAATTCGGAAGGCTTGGACTGAGAAGAATTGCACATCTAAACATAGCTTTAGTAGCTAAACAAGCTTGGCGCCTTATTAACAATGAGGAAAATGAGTGGACTGCCATAATTAGAAGGAAATATCTTCAAGATCTTGATTTCCTAGATGATACAGTGCATAGAAGAGGTTCTACATTCTGGAGAGCTATCCTATCTAGCAGAGAAGTCCTAAATAAAGGCCTAAGATGGGTCCATGGAAATGGTCAGAAGATCAGGTTCTGGGATGATAGGTGGGCCAAGGAAGTAGCTTTGTCTCAGGTTTCTCACCTTGCTAGGGTCAAAAGAATCACAGAGGTTTTATATGGAAGGAAAGTTGCTGACTTTATGAGGCAGGATAGAGGAAGGCTTAGCTGGAAATAGATTAGGATCCCTGGGCTTGAAGCAGTCTCAGAAGAAATCCAAAGCATATTGCGTCTTCAATTCATTTCCATGAGTCCTGGGCAGGATCAGGTGATTTGGGCACCTTTCGAAAATGGGCAGTTCACAGTCAAATCTGCTTATATGCTAATGGTTGATTCTCAGGACCCCATCCTCTAGCCTCAGTTGGTGTGGGTCAAAAAGCTTATTCCCAAAGTTGCTATGTTCTCGTGGTTGGTGATCCAAGGCAGGATTCTTACTATTGACAACTTGATTAGGAAAGGTTTGATTGTTGCTAACCGTTGTTGTTTGTGCAGGGCCAATTGGGAGTCCACCCTCCATATTTTCCTTGAATTCCCGGTCTCTTCGAGCATCCTCAATAGGTTATTGTAAGCCTTTAACATTTGTTGGGTTAGACCTGCTACCATCCTCGACCTCTTCCACCAATGGCCAAATCCCTTTGTCAGCCTTAGATTGAAGTTTTTTTGGAAGGTCTGTCTTCATCATTTTTTGTGGCAGATTTGGCTTGAACGAAATCATAGAGCTTTCCATGAGTCCTGCCATGATGCCTCTTCCATCACCAATAAGATCATTTCCTTTGCCCGTGAAAACGTTAGCCTTATCCCCCTTGAAGCTCGCAACCCTCCCCTCTGGGAGAGACTGATCGCTCACTCTTTAAATTTTACCCTGGCTGAAAATCCCATGACCCCCAAGGTTAATCCCAGAGTTAATGTCAAGTGGAATCCGCCCCCTGTTGGATGGCTCAAGCTCAACTTTGATGGGGCTTCCAAAGGTAATCCTGGCAAAGCAGGGGCTGGAGGTGTAGTGAGAAATCATCAAGGATGTTTGGTGATGGCCTTTTCTGAGCAGTTAGGAACCAGAACTAACAATGAGGCGGAAGCTAGAGCGCTCTGGAGGGGTCTTCAGTTGGCTCAGGACATAGAAGATAATCTTATTGTTGAAGGAGATTCCATGCATATCATTAACCTTATCAACAATGGGAAAACTCCTCCGTGGCGGTTTAAGACTGTCATAGAAGAGGTGAGGTACCTCTACCAAGCCAGGAATGAGCGAAGAGTCGAGCATGTGTTTAGGGAAGCTAATAAATCTGCTGATATCTTAGCCAATTTAGGAGTGGAAGCTGATGGTTTGGTCACTTGGGAACTCGGGGTTCCAAGTGAAGTGGACAAGATTATCCAAAATGACCGCCAATGATGTTGCATCTGTGGAAGTTGGAAAAAGGAAGAGAAGTGTTCTGTCTCCCGAAGATTTTCTATTGCGTTTTTGCGACCAAAAAACACAAGTGTGACCATGTTCCAAAATTGTCGCGATATCGCGACATGTCACCGTATCGCGGTCAACGCAGAGCAGCAAAGGTTTTGACCATCAGTTGTCGCGATATCGCGACTTGTCGTGGTGTCGCGCTCCAAAGTTGCAGTGAAAATCTCATAATGTTTTTGTCGCGACGTGTCGTCGTATCACGATCAAAGTAGAGGCAATGATGTGTTGACCCAAAATTGTCACGAAATCATGACTTGTCGCGCTTTCCCGCCTATGAGAAGCAGTGTTGAGCTTCATGATTTTTTGTCACGATTTTGCGGCTTGATGCATTTTTGTGACCTACTGAGTTTTCGTGGTGCTCGAGGCTGGAAAAAGCTAAGTGTGGAAGTTTGGCACGATTTCGTGACCGACAGAGTCAGAAGAGAGCACCCTACTAAACCGTCACGATTTCGTGACGTGTCGCCCTTTCGCGGTCAAAGCAAAGCAGGAGTGGCGTTGACCAAAAAGTGTCACGAAATCGCGACATGTCACGAATTCGTGACATGTCGCGTTGTCGCGCCCAAAAGAAACATTCAAGAGCTTAGAGTATTTTTGTCGCGTTTTCGTGGAGTGTCTCATTTTCGCGGCTTGATGCAGTTTTGCGGCGCCCAAGCTTGGATTTTGCTAAGTATGGAAAGTTGTCACGATTTCGCGACCAACAGCGACAGAAGGAAGCTCCCGGCAAGTATGTCGCGTTTTCACGACGCGGATGTGACTATGGTGCAGAAGGCTGTTAGATGTCACGAAATCGTGACATGTCGCATTTTCGTGACTTGTCACGATTTCGCGGAGATGCAGATAGTGAAACTAAAGGCAGATAGATGTCGAGAGAAAAAGTTAAAGTTGAAGTTAATTTTGATAAGACTTTCCATTTTTGTGACAAGGAGCGAAATCGTGAAGTGGTTGGAAATTGTTGCTGAAGCCAGAAAATTGTCGCGAAATCGTGACTTGTTGCATTTTCGCGACCTGTTGCAAAATCGCGGGCGGGTTTGCAGGCAAAGCAAAAGGGAAAAAATTGTCGCGAAATCGCGACGTGTCATTTTTTCACGGCTTGTCGCGAAATCGCGGTGCTGCATGAAGGTGAAGCAGAAGGCTCGTTGTTGTCACGATTTCGTGACTTGTCACCTTTTCGCGACCTGTCGTGAAATCATGGATTTTTTGGCTTTGGATACTGCTGGATGTTTTTTGTCGCATTTTCATGACATGTCGCATTTTCGCGACATGTCGCATTTTCGCGACTTGTCGCGAAATCGCGGTGTTGCTGAAAAGCGTAGCGCTTGGCCGGTTGCTGTCGCAATTTCGTGACTTGTCTCGTTTTCGTGACTTGTCACGAAATCGCGGAGGTGGGGGTTATTGGTGACAGGTGGCTATGGTGCGCCCTTTTGTTTTCTTATCCATAACAGCTCTGTGCTGATTATTGTAAAAGGTTTTGGGTCAACCTAGGAAACCCGTTTGCAATGAAATTGATCCTTAATTACCTAAAAAAAAAGAACTAAAGAAAGAATAAAATTAAAAGGGAAATTTAGTCCAATAAATTCAAGAGATAAAAGAAGTTGAAAAATAAATTAGAGCCCTTATATAGATGAATATCAAATTGAAGAGGATGAAAATGAAGATCCTCCAAAAATTCCTAATGACACTAATGTTTTAAAAAAGAAAATAAAAGTAGCAAAAAACAAGACTATAAAATAGAGGGAAAAGAGAAAATTAAAATGCAAATCATTCCAAAATTTTTAAATTTGTAGGAGAACCAAACTAAAAATAGACCATGAAAATAAAATTCAAGTACACTATGGATGGATCAAGAAATCAAACGGTAATAGAATCATCTATATGTTAAAATATCTTATGGTCACAAAGAAATTCTAATAAATACTACAAGAAACAAGTTAGTAGATCAACACCAAAATCTCAAGTAGTTCTAGAGTTAAAGCGAAGGACAAATATTAGAATTAAAGATTGAAGACTAAAGTCTTCAAAACCAAATAATGTAATACAATGACATGCTAGAGAATAATAAATTATTTGATAATGTGTTAATGTACCCCTACATTTTTATATTTGTAAATATTATATTAGGATTGAGTTATTAGATTAGAGAGTGTGATTTATATTTTCCTTAAGTATGTGTCAATGTGTAGGATGAGTCCAAGTGTCATGTAATAAAGTGTGTAATATGTGAGAGTGGCAATGCGTCATATAAGTAAGTCAATTCATGTGTGTATGTGTCAAGTATACAAGTGAAGAGACACATGATATGTATCAAAATGTAAATTAAAGAGACATGAGAGATCATATGTGAAGAATAGGAAAGGATGCATCTCCTAAATATGTGAGGAAAGCAATAGTCAAAGTATTGAAAACTTATGTAAAGTTATTTTATGGACACAAATATTCATGTATTTTATAAATGAAGAATACTCATGTGAGTATTTAATAAATACAAGAGATCTTATATATTTGACAATAATATTGTATGTTTGTTTTTGCATATTATTGTTATTTAACGAATGTTATATTCATTGATATTAATCAGATTGGTCGAATGCTCTAATATTGAGTTTGATTACTATCCTAGATATTGGGACCTATGATTTAATCTAGATAAAAGTCCATCAGATCATGTGTTTTATGGATAAGTCAAATCCTTCAAAGAAAAAAATACTTTAAAACTATGTAAGGAAAAAGGTCATCTTATCAAGAATTTTCTTATGAGATTAAAGAATATTAAAGTGTAGTGTAAGAAGTTTAGATGTAATATAGTCTTTCTATAGGATAACAAGGTATATTCCAATGGGTTATCTTTTTATAAAATTTAATTGGTGTGGTAGAGCTTCCAATATAGAGGTAGATATTTATTGTCTTCTATCCTTGTACAATGAATTTAGATTATGCAAGTGTTGAGATGTGTAGTCTATTATTTTTTGGAAAATCCAATATTTCATAATATAATTTATTGGATAAGCCTATGGGATAACATTGTGTGGTATGATATGGAGTTTATTGTGTAAGCTTATAGGTCTATATATCACATTGGAAAATGAAGCTTTGTAATTCTACATAATAACATATTGATTAAATATTTCTTAGGACTAAGAGAATTACTATAGGTATTTATATACCTCTTCCATTGATCCATCACATCAATTTATGATCAATTAGTTATCATTTACATTGGGAACCTAAAATAATCCTCTCATATTTGTATATATATTTTTTAAATCTCTCTATTCCTATTTAACTATATGATTTGAATAATATATGTTTATTATTATTGTAGAAATTATTATGAGCTCTAACAAATATAATGTATATTGTGCATTTTATAGGTGTTTATAGCTCTTGTTGTTCATTAGATAAAGGAACCTTACGATTTTTACTAAATATAAGTCTCAAGGACATTGAAGGTGGAGGAAACAAGGCATAGATAATACATGAACTTATCAATGTATAAGTATGCACTTTTATTGTATGCTCATTGCATTTTCTACCTACAAATAGGTAGGAGTATAAATTAATAGAAATACAACTATTTTCTAAAACATTTAATATTAAAACCAAAAACAACCAACCATAACTATCAATTTGAAAAATCAAAACGATTACAAAGTAAGCTTATAAACCATGATATGGCTCATTATCTCTTCCATATGCTTTATATAAACTTATAGGATTTTAATATCAAAGACATCTCACTATTACAAATTGACACAAGTTGTATCACTATTCAAATTAGAACACCACTATGCTAAATAAGATAAATCATAATGTAAACTAGAACACATTATACCAAATACAAAATGACCAATAAATCTAACTAGGATAACGCATATCAAGGATTGTAATATTTTAACCGAGGTGTTGTAGGTGAGTTGGAGAGGAGAGGGCAATCCTCCAAGGGAGGTCCTAGGTTCAAATCTCCACCCTACCAAAAAGCTGAATTGGGTATCCAAAATCCAATTGATAATGCTAGTCCGGGCAGGGTCGGGTGCGACTCCTAGGTGACTTTGACGGTGTATAACCCCCTGTTCGTGGTCTCTCAGACCAAGGCGGCCCCGCAAAGGGTTTTTCGCTTAAAAAAAAAGGATTGTAATATTTTTTAATAGTTGCTTAGTTAATATCTTATTTCTTTTATAGTTGAGTATTTAATTATTTTAAAGTTGGATTTATTCTATATCTATCTATTTATTTATATATATATATATATATAATTTATTTATTTGTTAGTAAAATTATATATAACCCCTAAGATAGGTGGAGCAGAGGATTTCAAATATTACAAACCCATCAACATGTGTAACACCTTATATAAGATCTTGATGAAGGTTCTTGCTAATAGGTTAAATATTTTATTGCTTACCCTAGTTAATAAAGCCTAGAGTAGTTTTGCGGTAGGGAGACAAATCTTAGATGGAATTATAGTAGTTCATGAATTTATTTACTTAGCAGATAAAAGTGGGAGACTTGGATATTCCTTAAACTTGATACGAATAGGGTATATGATAGGGTGTCTTGGGATTTACTTTTAAAAGTATTGGCTAAATTTGGGTTTGACCAAAGGTGGATCAACCTAGTTAAGGCATACATTTCTTCTATGAAATTCTCTATCATTATTAATGGGTCTCGTACTGACTATTATATAAGTTGTAGAGGCATATGCCAAGGTGATCCACTATCTCCTTATCATGGTTCAGGTGGAAATTATCAATAGGTTTGGAGGTAGGGTGGTGTTTTAATTCGTGGCTAAGGTCATGTGTTATTAATTCATACAAATCACATGGTCCATGCATAGACATCATCACCAAATTTTTTTCACTTCAATATCCCTATTTCATGAACAAGTAAGCCTTTTTAGATGGAAATCCTTGCTTTTGTCAATTGACAAAAGGCAATATGGCAATCATTGGCCTAGGTGGTTGTTTGGAAGACATATAAACCCCTTGGATTTCCTTGGTATGTATGAGTTGAAGTGATTTTTTAGAATGTGGAGAGGCCTTATTTGTTTGCACATTTGTATGTCAAGTGGCCATAAAATCCTATAGTTCATGTTGAAAATTGGATCTAATATTCATAGATATAGGTGCCATGATTGTAGGGGATTCTAATTATTTCAAAGGACATATGGTATGCTTCTCTTTATTGTTACATATTCTTTTTTTTTATGATCCTTTTGAAACATGAAGTGGTACTCCCTCAAGGATTATGATATTGATGTTGGCTTGGATTGGGATGAGAGCCCTATTATCATATTTCTAGAAAAGATCAAGCTATTAAATTTACCTATTTTCAATAAGATCCTAGTTTTCCCAAGTTGGATTAATTTTTAGTAGTGGGGTATTGGTTATAATATTTTGAGGTGAAGGTTGGCTATCTTCCAATGGTCTCTTGAGGCTTCTAAATTCCTAGGAGGAGCTTTCATCATTTTGTATTTTTCTCCTCCAAGGTCTGTTGGTTGCTCTATATGTCAATTATCCAAAGAGTGTAATATATGGGTGGTATTTTAGACTATGGAGGGGATAGTACTTGAGCCAAATTCACTTGAAGTTAAGGATAATGTAAGGAATATATTGAGTAAATGTGATCTTCTGTAATGTTTGTTGAGATTCCATGGTTTTAATAGATAAATATCAAAACAAATGGCCCATTCATGGAAGAATGGGATGGAGAAAATGGAGGGGCTCGAGTTTGAAATATTCATTCTCTTAGTTGTGGTGTGATGGGCCTACCTTTAGATGGTGTATGCCACAATAGGAAAAATCATTCCTTGGAAAGAGAAATTAGGTACTTTCTAGGGTAGGATGAGGTTTTGTTGAATATCCATAATGATTTCCAAAGGAAAGTTCTTAAGGCTCCATGGGATAGGGTTGTTTTGGTAATTATGGAGTACTTCACATTAGGTGAGAGTAAATATATCCTACGGAGTTATTATTTCATGTTCCTAAATCAACTTTGTTGCAAGAGAGTGTTTAACATACCTTCCTTTTTATTTAAGTCTTTGGAGAAGTCTATGTTGCAAGTTAAAGGTAGGAAGATTACTAATCTAATCCATTAGGGTTTGGCTTTGTTAATTTTTGAACACATCAAAAAAATCAAGGAGGTCTCAGGGAGGTTGTCCCTAATCTAACAACTCTTCAATCAAAGTTCCCTACTACTGATGATTCCATAAATTTGTCTCACTCTAAGTCAAACAACCCTTAGGCAATGGAAGAGAATCTAGTTAGTCCTCTAATATCTTAGAGGAAACTAAAGGAAAGGATACAAGAGAAGCCTTAGATTCACCATTGGGAACTAGGGGTGGAACATAAAGGGCAAGGTGGTCCAAGTGTCTCTTCGCTAAGTTGGTCAAGTCTAAGAAGACATCAATCTTAGTTGAGAACTCATATTTAAAGGACCATGTTCTCCTAAAGAAGAAAACTAATTTCACTTTGAAGTCTACATGTTGATGGGGTAAGAAGCTCTCCAATCCATTGGATGTGACCAAAATGCCAAATTTATTTAATAAAATGATGATGGATTACAAAAATTCCCTTATTGGAACTTTGAAGATGGTCATTTATTATGAGAAAGAGATAAAACCATTGGTCTATTGGAATCATGGTGAGCCTAGGGCCTTGGAGGTAGAAATGAAAAAAACAGAAATAGGTTCTACTAAGGATTGAGTCCTCTTTTTCTATGGTTAATTTTGGGAGATTTGTTGGTTGTTTCTTGTTGCTAACCCATGTTGGGTATCTTATCTAGTCTTTGTGCTATCATTTTAGTTCTACTCAGGATTCTAGGATCATTTTCATCTCCAAAATATTGTGGTCTTCTATTGGTTGTTTTACTGGTCTGCTTTGTTTATTGTTTTCCAAAATATTTATGTATTTTATAAATGAAGAATACTCATGTGAGTATTTAATAAATACAGGAGATCTTATATATTTGACAATAATATTGTATGTTTGTTTTTGCATATTATTGTTATTTAACGAATGTTATATTCATTGATATTAATCAGATTGGTCGAATGCTCTAATATTGAGTTTGATTACTATCCTAGATATTGGGACCTATGATTTAATCTAGATAAAAGTCCATCAGATCATGTGTTTTATGGATAATTCAAATCCTTCAAAGAAAAAAATACTTTAAAACTATGTAAGGAAAAAGGTCATCTTATCAAGAATTTTCTTATGAGATTAAAGAATATTAAAGTGTAGTGTAAGAAGTTTAGATGTAATATAGTCTTTCTATAGGATAACAAGGTATATTCCAATGGGTTATCTTTTTATAAAATTTAATTGATGTGGTAGAGCTTCCAATATAGAGGTAGATATTTATTGTCTTCTATCCTTGTACAATGAATTTAGATTATGCAAGTGTTGAGATGTGTAGTCTATTATTTTTTGGAAAATCCAATATTTCATAATATAATTTATTGGATAAGCCTATGGGATAACATTTTGTGGTATGATATGGAGTTTATTGTGTAAGCTTATAGGTCTATATATCACATTGGAAAATGAAGCTTTGTAATTCTACATAATAACATATTGATTAAATATTTCTTAGGACTAAGAGAATTACTATAGGTATTTATATACCTCTTCCATTGATCCATCACATCAATTTATGATCAATTAGTTATCATTTACATTGGGAACCTAAAATAATCCTCTCATATTTGTATATATATTTTTTAAATCTCTCTATTCCTATTTAACTATATGATTTGAATAATATATGTTTATTATTATTGTAGAAATTATTATGAGCTCTAACAAATATAATGTATATTGTGCATTTTATAGGTGTTTATAGCTCTTGTTGTTCATTAGATAAAGGAACCTTACGATTTTTACTAAATATAAGTCTCAAGGACATTGAAGGTGGAGGAAACAAGGCATAGATAATACATGAACTTATCAATGTATAAGTATGCACTTTTATTGTATGCTTATTGCATTTTCTACCTACAAATAGGTAGGAGTATAAATTAATAGAAATACAACTATTTTCTAAAACATTTAATATTAAAACCAAAAACAACCAACCATAACTATCAATTTGAAAAATCAAAACGATTACAAAGTAAGCTTATAAACCATGATATGGCTCATTATCTCTTCCATATGCTTTATATAAACTTATAGGATTTTAATATCAAAGACATCTCACTATTACAAATTGACACAAGTTGTATCACTATTCAAATTAGAACACCACTATGCTAAATAAGATAATCATAATGTAAACTAGAACACATTATACCAAATACAAAATGACCAATAAATCTAACTAGGATAACGCATATCAAGGATTGTAATATTTTAACCGAGGTGTTGTAGGTGAGTTGGAGAGGAG
Source organism: Wollemia nobilis (assembly GCA_028583015.1). Classification (NCBI taxonomy): domain Eukaryota; kingdom Viridiplantae; phylum Streptophyta; class Pinopsida; order Araucariales; family Araucariaceae; genus Wollemia; species Wollemia nobilis. The sequence continues at coordinate 51,220 of JAQPPZ010016229.1, forward strand.
AGGGCAATCCTCCAAGGGAGGTCCTAGGTTCAAATCTCCACCCTACCAAAAAGCTGAATTGGGTATCCAAAATCCAATTGATAATGCTAGTCCGAGCAGGGTCGGGTGCGACTCCCGGGTGACTTTGACGGTGTATAACCCCCTGTTCGTGGTCTCTCAGACCAAGGCGGCCCCGCAAAGGGTTTTTTGCTTAAAAAAAAAAGGATTGTAATATTTTTTAATAGTTGCTTAGTTAATATCTTATTTCTTTTATAGTTGAGTATTTAATTATTTTAAAGTTGGATTTATTCTATATCTATCTATCTATTTATATATATATATATATATATATATATATATATAATTTATTTATTTGTTAGTAAAATTATATATAACCCCTAAGATAGGTGGAGCAGAGGATTTCAAAGATTACAAATCCATCAACTTGTGTAACACCTTATATAAGATCTTGATGAAGGTTCTTGCTAATAGGTTAAATATTTTATTGCTTACCCTAGTTAATAAAGCCTAGAGTAGTTTTGTGGTAGGGAGACAAATCTTAGATGGAATTATAGTAGTTCATGAATTTATTTACTTAGCAGATAAAAGTGGGAGACTTGGATATTCCTTAAACTTGATACGAATAGGGTATATGATAGGGTGTCTTGGGATTTACTTTTAAAAGTATTGGCTAAATTTGGGTTTGACCAAAGGTGGATCAACCTAGTTAAGGCATACATTTCTTCTATGAAATTCTCTATCATTATTAATGGGTCTCGTACTGACTATTATATAAGTTGTAGAGGCATATGCCAAGGTGATCCACTATCTCCATATCACTTTATTTTTATGTCTAAAGCACTAGGAAGGTCTATTAAGGCAAAGGTTGTGATTGAAGGTTTAATATCTCACCATCAATTTATTTTTTTTTGAAAAAATTGAAAAAAACTTGTATTAAAAAAAAGATCAGTTACAATTGGGAATAGACACTTCCCAGCCGAAAACAAAGAAAGCACATGATTACAAGAGAAGAGGAAGATTTGCAATGGAGCCAAATCTCTTGAACCAATAACAAGCTAGCTGAGGGAGCTGATTGGTCTGTTTACAACAACTTGTCGCGAAATCGCATCGTTTTCACCGACTTCACCTTTGGCCGCGAAAAAGCTACAAGTCGCGATATCGCGACACAAAACTCCTCTGACCGCAAAAAGTCAACCTGTCGTGAAATCGCGACATGTCACGAAATCATGGCAACAATCCTCCCTTGGCCGCGACGGAGCAACATGTCACGAAATCGTGACCCCTTTCCACCCTTGGCCGCGATGGAGCAACATGTCACGAAATCATGACAACTTTCCTCCCGTGGCCGCGATGAAGCAACATGTCGCGAAATCGTGACACCTTTCCACCTTTGGCCGCGACGAAGGAACATGTCACGAAATCGTGACAACTTTCCTCTCTTGGCCGTGACAAAGCAACATGTCACGAAATCGTGACACCTTCCCAACCTTGGCCGCGATGGAGCAACATGTCACGAAATCGCTACACCTTTCCTCCCTTGGCCGTGACGGTGCAACATGTCGCGATATCGTGACAACTTTCCTCCAGCGGCCGCGACGGCGCAACATGTCGCGATATCGTGACAACTTTCCTCCAGCGGCCGTGATGGCGCAACATGTCGCGATATCGTGACAACTTTCCTCCAGCGGCCGTGACGGCGCAACACGTCGCGATATCGTGACAACTTTCCTCCAGCGGCCGCGACGGTGCAACATGTCGCGATATCGTGACAACTTTCCTCCAGAGACCGTGATGGCGCAACATGTCGCGATATCGCGACAACTTTCCTCCAGCGGCCGCGATGGCGCAACATGTCGCGATATCGTGACAACTTTCCTCCAGGGGCCGCGATGGTGCAACATGTCGCGATATCGCGACAACTTTCCCACAGAGGCCGTGATGATGCAACATGTCGCGATATCGCGACAACTTTCCTCCAGCAACCGCGACGGCGCAACATGTCGCGATATCGCGACAACTTTCCTCCAGTGGCCGTGACGGCGCAACATGTCGCGATATCGTGACAACTTTCCTCCAGCGACCGCGACGGTGCAACATGTCGTGATATCACGACAACTTTCCTCCAGCGGCCGCGACGGCGCAACATGTCGCGATATCGTGACAACTTTCCTCCAGTGGCCGCGACGGTGCAACATGTCGCGATATCGCGACAGCTTTCCTCCAATGGCCGCGATGGCGCAACAGGTCGCGATATCATGACAAAAACCACCCTTTGCATTTTCTTTGATCATTGGCTCAAGGATATTTCAAGGCCCTGCCTAATCACCTCATCCTCAATAGGCATGTCACTGTGCAACTGCACCCCTACCTCTTTCTCAGCACCCATCTTAGCCAGGAAATCGATCGCTTTGTTAAGATCTCTACTCACATAAACTGGAATCACATCATCTAATTCCCTCCATAATTCCTTGATTTGAGAGACCAGAATCCTCAACCTCCATGCTTTCAATGCAAAGTTCCTCATGCAGTCTAGAGCTCCAACCAGTATTTGAGAATCAGATTCAAGAATTATCCTCCTGTGGCCCTGAGTAATTGCCCAAATAGAAGCAGATTTGATAGCAATGGCTTCTGCTTCATTGTTTGTGGCTCTTCCCAAGCCTTGCAGTTCCCAATAGAGCACTGATCCCTCATGATTCCGGCAGACCATGCCAATTTCGGCACTACCCGGATTGCCCTTTGCAGCTCCATCAGTATTGATTTTAATCCAACCTTTTGGGGGTGGTTTCCAACTAGCTCTATCCTGTCCCTCTTGCTTTTCAACTCCCTCTTCCATTGGCCCAGGACCAACCTGAGTTTCCTCTTTAGCGTAGACGGCAACAGTTTCTGTGACTTTGCTCCAGATGACCTGCCAAACTCCATCTAGCGAGGAAAAGGTTTCTCTAAAAATTCTAGCATTTCTCTCCAACCACACTTGCCACCAAATGAAGTATAAGCCAAGCTCCCACCCAATTTGAAGAGCTTTAGATTTAAATCTACCCCTCTTCCATCTTTCCCAAATATTAGTCCGATTCATGTCACCATTAACCTAGATTTTATAGTGAGAGAACCATCGCTTCCAAATCTGATGCGTGAAAGGGCACGCAAACATCAGGTGATCAGCTGTTTCCTCGTTCTTGTGGCATAAAACACATTGAGATGGACCGATGATTCCTCTACATCTGAGATTGTCAAAAGTGAGAATTCCATTGTGCATAAACTGCCAGGCAAAAAAGTTTACTTTCGGCCAGCCCTTGGAGTGCCAAATCTTTCTCCAATCCTCAACCGGATAAGAATGGGGGGAGGCTCTGGGAGGATCTTGTCATATCCATCCTTCACTGTATAAACACCAAGGCTCCCATAGCCCCAAGCTAATTCATCCTCCTCGTCTCTCCCTGTGAGAAACCTTTCTGTCAAGATTTTGGTCAAGATGGGTGCCAACTCTGGGGGGATTGAAATTGGCCACTCCTCCAACCTCTTAAACTTCTTAAACTTATACTCCCCCAGCTGAGTAGTGTTGAAATAACTTTCAATTTGGACCCAACCCTTGGTTTCTATGGCAGATTTTATTGGTAGTAACTCGGGGAATTCAACAATGATGGGTGGGTACTGATCCCATGAATCGGTCCAGAAACGAGCCTTCTCCCCTCTCCCCACTTTCCAAAACAATTGGTCTTTAATAACCTGAGATCCTAGCTTGAGAGCCTACCACACTAAGGATCCAGTACCATCCAAAGGGAAACGGCCCACCTCATTGGGGTTAACATGACCCAAATATTTACTAGTTAGGATTCTACTGAATAAGGAAGTTGGTTGGGAAATCCACCTCCAGTACAACTTTCCAGCCAAAGCTTGATTATTTAACTTGGATCCTCTCAGTCCCAACCCACCTTTTACCTTGGGTTGGGTGACTTTATCCCAGCCCACTAAGGCCCACTTTCTCTCTCCCTTAGCTCCTTCCCACAAAAACTTTCTAGCCATCCTGTCCAACTCTTTCCATATTGTAAGCGGGGCAGCCAGGATAGAAAATTTGTAGATTGGCATGGCTTGAATGACTGATTGTAAGAACGTTAATCTGCCACCATAACTTAACCACTTGTGAGACCAGTGATTAATTCTATCCTTGATACACTCCAGAAAATTCCTCCAAGTGTCTAATTTTAGCTTCTTAAAGTGCAAGGGGATCCCCAAGTAAACCACAGGGAGAGAAGTCCTAGTGAATCCCAAGATTTCTAAAATTCTGTTCTGAAGCCTAAGCTCTAGATTAAAAAAGACCACTTTGGATTTCTTGTCATTAATGACCTGTTGAGTAGCCCTGAGATAGACATTAAGAGTATCCCTAATCGTTCTTGCTTCCCTGAAGCTGGCCACTCCCATCAAACCAGTGTCATCCACAAACTACAGGTGCGATAAAACTTCGTCCCCCACCCTAATACCCAATAATCTGCCTTGTTGTCTTCTCCTCAAGAAAATTCTGCCCAGACCTTCAGCCAAAATGAGAAAAAGATAAGGAGAACAAGGATCCCCCTGGCGAAGACCCCGAGAAGCTCCAAAAGGTTGCGAAGGAAGGCCCCTGATTAGAACAGAGTAAGTCGGGGAGGAGACACAGCTCATGACCCACTCTATCCAATCCTGAGAGAAACCAAAGGCAGCCATCATTTTGGCCAGAAAACTCCATTCAACCCTGTCATAAGCCTTTGACATGTCCAGTTTTATGAACATCCCTTTATTCCCAGAAGTGTGCATTGAATGGATTGCTTCCGGGCCGGAACCACCCCATCCAGAATCTGTCGACCCTCAACAAAACCCCCTTGCTCAGAGGAGATAATGTTGTGAAGAAGAGGTTTTAGGCGCTCAGCCATTACCTTTGTGATTATTTTGTACAACACATTACATAAGGCAATAGGCCTATAATCTGAAATATGAACCCCCTCCTCACCTTTTGGAATTAAGGTAATGAAAGTGTGGTTTATAGCTTTAAGCATTCTCTTATTTTCTCTGGATTCTTCAACAGAAGCCCTAACATCTTCCCCTAAGTAGTCCCAAAAAGCCTGAAAAAACTCAATTGGGAAACCGTCTGGACCTGGAGATTTACCAGTGCTCATTCCAAAGACCACAGTTTTCAATTCATCTCTATCAATGGGTTTGAGGAGGGCCTGATTTTCATCCTCAAAAATAATAGCAGGTATGACAGAAATAACTTCATTTTGGGCCTCTACATCTTGAACCACACTTTCCTTAAAAAGCTTTGAGAAATAATCCATAGCATGGGAATGTATACCTGGAAGTGTATCAAAGGAATGACCGTTCTCATCTTGAAGGGCCTCCATCTTATTCATCTGTCTTCGAGCACAAGCAGTCCGATGAAAGAATTTTGTATTTCTGTCCCCTTCTAATAACCAGGTGGTTCTTGCTCTCTGCCGCCAATAGGTCTCCTCCTGGTTGTCAATGTCCTCCATCGCTGTACGCAAGGCATCATCCTCAGCTTTGAGCTGGTCTATAATTACTCCTTCTCTGAACTATTTTTGGACCTCATCCCATCTGGCCACCAATGGAGCTCTTTGGGCCTCGGAAGTCGGTTTTATTAGCACGCCTCCAACACTTCAACTGAGCTTTGACAAATTGTAGTTGTTTGTGGATTTTGAACATTGCTCTCCCATAAGCTGGGCGGCCTTCCTCCCACCACTGTGGAATTTTCTCCCGAAGTTCTTCTTTTTGAAGCCAAAAATTCTCAAATCTGAAAGGTTTGTGATGTTGCCCCATCCTAGTCCCGCCTTCCAACAGAATGGGACAGTGATCAGAGACTGGGCCTTCTAAAATCTAAAAATTTATATTCCATTTTACAAACGCCTCCTCTGAAACCAGAAAATGGTCAAGCTTAACCTTCTTGCTATGTGGCTCCCACCTTTTATTAGTCCAAGTGAAGTTAATGCCAGGACATTTAATGTCCACTAAGCGCAAAGCCTGGACTTGGGCAATCATGAACCGGTCCCCTGGGTCCAAAAAGGGAGCTCCCCCTTCCTGGTCTCTAGAAGATAATTTAGCGTTAAAGTCACCCGCTATAATCCAGTCTAAATCTTCCCTTGAGGTTCGCATGTTCTGCACAGCCTTCCACTGTCGCCTCTGACCATCTAGGTTTTGAGACCCATAAAAGTTTGTGATTAGAACGTGTTCCGCAGTGACATTATTCCTAAAAAGAGAAGTGAGAACCCCCCTCCAGGCAAGATGTTCTATTGCAGACCATTCAAGAGAGTTCCACAGAGTAACAATCCCCCCGAGGCACCTTGGGCAGCCACATCCATATGACCAGCACTCCTCCAGATTCTGTTGACTATTTTGGACATAAGATCTAAAGACATCTTAGTCTCCTGTAAAAGCAAAAAATCAGTATTGCGATTCTCTAAAAGTCTTCGGACAGCAGATTGATGGGTTCTATTGTTTAAACCCCTCACATTCCATGATTGTATAATCATTGGTTACCCTGGGAGCAATAAGAGTCTATTGTCCTCACCGATCCTCCCGTGATCAATCTGTCTCCTTGGGCTGCTAGCAACTCCTTATTGGATCTTCTACCAACTCCCTGAGAGTTGCTATTTTTTGATATTTTTTCTACCTGGGTTATCCCCAGAGTTGGCCTTTCCCTATTTTTCTCTGGTATTCCCATACTGACATCCTGAGATACTGTCTGCTCCTGGTTATGCACTACCAAAGCACCTGAGCACACTGGCTGTGAAACCTCACAGGGATCAACTACCTGCTGAATGACAGGAGAAGAAGAGAGAGGGAGTTGCCCGAGAATATTAGAAGTTTCCTTAAAACCCTCCATGCCCTCCATAAATTGTTCCTCTTCGTCAACCAATGACTTAAATATCTCATACCTATTGGCAGGTCTGAGATGGGATTGCTCCTTTCCCTCTTTTTTCTTTGTCCGTATTTTTCTTTTGGGTTGTTCAAAACCCTCTCTCTGAGCTTCCTGGCCCTGAACGGTCCTATTAGAACCTGTATTAAGTGTTGCCTTGTCCTCTTTAGGCTGGTGTGGCACTCCTGAAGGGGCCTCCACTTTAGCATTCATATTATTAGGGCAAAAATGGGCCAAATGTCCATGTTTGTGACAAACCCTACATCTAAAGGGTAGGGCCTCATAGTCCAGTTGTTGAATCCAGGAGAGACCTGCCAGTTCAATCTCCATCTCTGCCAGCAAAGGCTGGCTGAGATCCATCTCCACACATATTCTAGCATACACGGCCATGCTCCCTTCAAGAGTGTCTCTGGCAACACCCAGATGTCTACCAATGGAATTGCCAATCCTTGCCAACACCTGCTCACTCCAGAATTCCATTGGGAGAGCATATAGTCGGATCCATACTGGGACAACAATAGGTTCAACTCGGGGATCGAATCCCACTCTCCATGGCTGAACAAATAGCCCTGTCGGGCCATGAATTTTCTTCTCTGACTCGAAAGCCTTATTTCTATCGGCCAAAGATGAAAAGCTAATAATAAAATATCCATTGCTAATAAACCACAATGAATACTCACCGTGAGGCTCCCAGTTTTGGTGGATCCAGGAGTGCAAAAAATTTAGGGAAGGACGTATCCCCATGAACTTGCAGATTAGATCGTGATCAGCTCTGTAGATGATTGATTCCTCAACCATACTTGGCTCAATGACTATTTTTGGCCTGGTTTCGGCCTGCGGCAAACAGCCATTCACACGAGGTGCTGCCGACTTATTCCCAGCAGCCGTGAAGAGCATTTTGTATGCCATTTTCTGAGCTTCGACATTTTTTGGGGAAGAGTTTTCTTTAAACAAGTCTGCATAAGAGCTGGTACTCCCTGGAAAAGGAGCCGGAGAAGTCCCCATTGGACTCTCCTGGGGCACCGAACTAACCTTCAGAACCACCGTACCCCGAAGGCACTTCTGCAATCCAGTTGATGCCCAAGAATCTTCGAAGATCCAAAAACCCTAGTTCAGAGGAAAAAATCGCCAGAGCTCGGCACAACAAAGTTGGAAACCCTATTGAAATGACCCTCACCATCAATTTATAGATGAAACTCTTTTTTCTTTTCTTACCTATGTCCCTTAGGCCAAAATGATAAAGGAAATTCTTCTATCCTTTGAAAAGGTAGTAGGTCAAAAAATAAACTTTTTGAAGAGTAATATCTTTTTGAATCCTCCTCCCTCTAGGTAGAGGAATATTACTCATATCCTAGGGTGTGATATTGTAGTTTTCCTAGCTCTCTATCTTGGAATACCATTATTTAAAGGAAGTATCAAGGAGAACCTTTAGGATCCAGTAGTTGAAAGAGTCCAAAAGAAGATTATTGGGTGGAAATAAACCCTCCTCAGTCAAGCAATAAAGGCTTTTCTAGTTGAACAACTCCTTAAAGCATCTCTACTTATTTCATGTCTCTATTTAGAATTCCTAATAAAAATTTACAAAAAATTGAACACATCCAAAAATATTTTCTATGGTCGGGCTTAGAATAGAGGAACAAATTACATCTGGTCTCTTGGGAGCAAGTTTGTAGTAGGAACGAACATGGAGGTTTGGGTATTAGGAATATGCTCCAAATGAATAAAGCTCTCTTGGAAAAGCAAGGTTGGAAACTAACTGACTAGGATAATGTGGGTTGGGTCCACATTCTAATGGTAAAATATATGCATCAAAGAGAAAAAAAATTGAACCCTCTTCCACCCTCAAGATACACTTTTTGGGAGAGCATGCTAAAGTCAAGTCCTACAATTATGAGGGGATGCAAATGGAATATGGGAAGTGGGAAAATGATTGAGTTCTAGAAATATACTTGTCTTCTAGACTGACCCATTTCCCTATACCAAAATTTGGCTAGTGTGGAGCCTAAAATAAAAATCATCTTTGGGTCAAAAATAACTAACTTTATTGAATCCTTGAATGGAAATAAGAAATGGAAAACCTTGGTAACTTCTAACTTCTATCAGGCTAAGAAGGAGGCTTGGAATTTTATTTTTGATAAGTTGAAATTTTAGATCATCAAGAGTGGGTATGAGGAGCATACATTGTTTTGGAAGGGTGAAAAAGATGGTCCCTTCTTAGTAAAGCTTGCCAATGCTATTTTGGATGCTAACTACCAGTCTTGGCTTCCCTCTTTTAAAATCTAGTTTAAGGGTCTTACTCCCAAGATTAATGTCTTATTTTGGCTTGTTATCTAGAACAAGATCATAAATTTAGAAAACCTTTATAAAATGGGTATGTACCTACCTAATAGATGTTATTTATGTGGATATTGAGTTGATTACTCTAACCATATTTCTTTCAATGCTCCTTTTTCTTGGATGTATTGAGAGCTTGGGAATCTATTGGGTTACCCCAAACCTTATATCAAATTTTTGTATTAAGTGGGTTCTCCCTTTCTTTGCTCCTAGATTGATTTTTTTTTTTTATATTTAGCCTACCTCATTTTTTTTGGAGTATTTGGAAGGAAAAAAAAAATGAGGCTTTCAATTTGGGTATAATTTATTCTAGAGTCATATTAAGTGTGGTGGAGAATATATTTAGTCTTCATTGGGACTTGAATGGTGGTTGATAAAAAGAGGAGGGGTTGGAGTTGAAGCTAGGTTTCCAATGTTAGTCAAGGGTTAACGAGCAAGCAATAGTTAACTTAATATCCCAAACCAAATGGAAACCACCTCCACTAGGATGGATCAAATTTAACTTTTATGGGACATCTAAAGGTAATATTGGGATGTGTTTAGAAATTATAGAGGTGGGATTATCTTGGCATTGTCTAAGAATTTGGATTTCCAGACCTACCACTTCACGGAGGCTAGATCTCTTTACCAAGGAATGACTCTTTTGGGGTCTCTGGACTATAGAAATGTGATTATTGAAGGTGACTCCCTAAAAATTATTAATGTTATTAAAGTATCTCAATCCCCTAGTTAGAACATAGCTAATATGATTTTAGAATCCAAAAGAATAATCTAAACTTGGGAGGAAGTCCAAATTAATCATATATTAAGAGAAGGAAATGGGTCTATAGATTTCTTGGAAAACCTTGGTTTGCTCCAAAATGGAATATCTATGTGGAGGAGGGACTTCCTCCAATGTCTCTTGTAGTTGGATAATGAGTCTTGAGATGATGTTAATAATTTATGAAGTAATAGTTTTATGTAGGGGTGTGATTTATTCTTCTTAGGAGATCACTACAAAGTTAATCTTTGATTATTATAGTTTGTGTGATAGGGGAAGCTCCTCATATTGTCAAAATTAATTTATTTTTGAATTCTATATTTTTGGTGCCAAACTCTTATAGGTATGGACTCCTAACCAAAATTGGCATGGTTCAGGTGGCAATTATTGACAGGTTTGGAGGTAGGGTGGTGTTTTAATTGGTGGCTAAGGTCATGTGCTAGTAATTCATACAAATCACATGGTCCATGCATAGACATCATCACCAAAGTTATTTCACTTTAAGATCCCTATTTCATGAAAAAGTAAACCTTTTTAGATGGGAATCCTTAATTTTATCAATTGACAAAAGGCAAGATGGTAATCATTGGCCTAGGTGGTTGTTTGGAAGCCATATAAACCCCTTGGCATTCCTTGGCATGCATGAGTTGAAGTGGTTGTTTAGAATGTGGAGAGGCCCTATTGCTTTGCACATTTGTATGTCAAGTGGCCATAAAATCCTATAATTGATGTTGAAAATAGGCTCTAATATTCATAGATATGGGTGCTATGATTATAGGGGATTCTAATTATTTCAAAGGACATATGGTATACTTATATTTTTTTGTTACATATTATTATTTTTTATGATCCTTTTGAAACGTGAAGTGGCACTACCTCAAGGCTTCTGGTATTGATGTTGGCTTCAATTGGGATGAGAGCCCTATTATCCTATTTCTAGGAAAGAGCAAGCTCTTAAATTTACCTATTTTCAATAAGATCCTAGTTTTTCCAAGCTGGATTAATTTTTAGTAGTGGGGTATTGGTTCTAAGATTTTGATGTGAAGGCTGGCTATCTTCCAACGATATCTTGAGGTTTCTAATTTTTTTTGATTGGTAGAAAGGGTGTTGAAAGGTCCCTGAACCTTGAACAAGAGGAATTACATGAATACCAGATCGACCGAGGTGGTCCAAGAAATAAAGATCAAAGGGCGAGCAAAACTCCACACAAGGAAAGGTGTCACGAAATCACGACCAGTTTGGTGATGTCATGAAATCGTGACAAGTTTCGCCGTTGCAGCCAAGAGAAGAAGGGATGTCACGAAATCGTGACTGGAAGCGCCGTCAGAGCCGAAGGAGGGAAGGTGTAGCGATATCGCGACAAGTTGCAAGGTTGCTGCCATAAGAAAGGAAGTGTCGCGATATCACGACAAGTTGCTAGGTTGGAGCCAGAAGAAAAGAAGAGTCACGAAATCGTGACATGAAGCAAACCCACGACCGGATGAAAAAGGTGTCACGAAAATGCGACAAGAAGTAAGACCGCTGCCAAAGAGAAGAGGTGTCACGAAATCGCGACAAGAAGTAAGACCGCTGCCAAAGAGAAAAAGAGTCACGAAATCGTGACATTTATGGAAGACCATTGCCAAAGAGAAAAAGTGTCACAAAATTGTGACAAGATGGAAAACCACAGCCAAAGAGAAAAGGTGTCATGATATCGCGACAAGATGGAAGACCGCAGCCGAAGAGAAAAAGTGTCGCGATATCGCGACAAGATGGAAGACCGCAGCCGAAGAGAAAAAATGTCGCGATATCGCGACAAGATGGAAGACCGCAGTCGAAGAGAAAAAATGTCACGATATCATGACAAGATGGAAGACCGCAGCCGAAGAGAAAAGGTGTCGCGATATCGCGACAATATGGAAGACCGCTGCCAAAGAGAAAAGGTGTCACAAAATCGCGACAAGATGGAAGACCGCTGCCAAGGAAAAAAAGTGTCGCGATATCGCGACAAGATGGAAGACCGCAGCTGAAGAGAAAAATTGTCGCGATATCGCGACAAGATGGAAGACCGCAGCCGAAGAGAAAAAATGTCGCGATATCGCGACAAGTTGCAAGAAAGAGAAAAAGTGTCGCGATATCGCGACAAGATGGAAGACCGCTGCCAAAGAGAAAAAGTGTCGCGATATCGCGACAAGATGGAAGACCGCAGCCGAAGAGAAAAAGTGTCACGATATCGCGACAAGTTGCAAGAACGCACCCGAAGAGAAAAAAGTGTCGCGATATCGCGACAAGTTGCAAAAATGCACCCGAAGAGAAAAAGTGTCATGATATCGCGACATGTTGCAAAAATGCGTCCGAAGAGGAAAAGTGTCGCGATATTGCGACATGTTGCAAAAACGCAGTCAGAGAGAAAAAGTGTCACGATATCACAACCTGTTGAAATTTCATGGCCAACGGTGAAAGGTGTCGCGATATCATGACCAGTTGCCAAAACGCGGTCGAAGGGGGAGAAGAAGGAAGAAAGGATGCGAAAACTCGGCCAGTTCCATGAGCAAACAAACCCGGTCCCCTGCCAACCACTCACATTGTGCAGACATTGGTACTTGTAGAAGCATCCCTTAGGCCAATGGGAAAGGAGTCTCTCCAAACATGAATGTCAGATTTGCCAACTCCCTTGTTAGCAAGCCAGTCTAAAACTTTGTTTCCTTCTCAGTACTGATGCTTAATGACTAATTCTGGGTAAATGCCGATTAGTGCCTTGCATTCTTGGAAGATCGAAACAAGGGCCTAGGGAGGCACAGAGGTCCCATTGAGCCAGTTGATACAGTGCAGTGAGTCTCCTTCTATGATAAGTTTATTGATGGTCAAGCCTTCCAAAAGAATCAAGCTTTGGAGCTGAGCTCGAGCCTCTGCCATATTGTTAGATTGAATTCCCAAGTTTTGGGCAAAGGCCAAAATTATTTCTCCTCTATGATTTTTGAGAATTCCTCCTCCGCCAGCTGCTCCTGGGTTGCCTTTGGCTGCACCATCGAAATTAAGCTTGTGCCACCCAGTAGGAGGTAAAACCCACTTGATGACGGACCTGTCAACAAAAGTACAGGGTGTGGCAGAGAATTTGGAAATATTGAAGAGTTTTGATAGGTCCGATTCAAGGCCAGGAGGGGGGGTTTGGAAGACGAGATAAGAGAGGCATTCTTCGCAGCAAGGGCCAAGATTTTGGCAACAAAAATCTTCTTGTCAGTGGCTTGGTTTTTGAAAATTTTGGCATTTCTCTCAAGCCAAATCTACCATAGGAAGATGTGAAGGCAAGCTTGCCACATGAATTTAAGTTGATTGCTCTTAAAAGGCTAGGGCCATTGTTGAAAAATGAGGGGAATGGAATGAGGGAGGGCTATGGAGATGTCAAAGGTGTTAAGAACCTGGTTGAGCACTGCAAGAGAGAAGGGACATTCCAAAAAAACATGCGAAGTTGACTCACAAGCATTTTTACACAGGATGCACCAATTGGGGATGAGTAACCCTCTGATTATCAAGTTGTCAGTGGTGAGAATTCTATTTTGGATGGCCAACCAGCAAAAGAATTTGACCTTGGGAATGATCTTGGGAACCCAGACCTGATTAGATAAGTCTCAACCATCATTGGGAGTTTCTTGACTGTAGTAAGCTGATTTAACAGTGAAATTCCCTGAATCTTCAAGGTTCTAGACCATGGAATCATCTTTGTGAGAGCTGGGGATGATGCAAGTCCTCAGCAAGTTTTGTAACCACCTGAGCACCTCTGTGATATGCCTAGGCCCATTAAGAGCCAGGTGTTTCCATTCAGGTCTTGAAATGCCTGGGTTAATGAAATGACACACCTTATCTCCAAAGGTGGCTTCGGTGACCGTCTTGAGCACTGCAAGATGAGGATCTTGGCTGAGAGGTTTGTCACGGATCCACGGGTCATCCCAAAAATGAATGGTCATTCCAGTTCCAAGACACCACCTTAAGCCTTCCATGATGATCTTCTTTGTTTTGGTGACGCCATTCTAGAAATGAGATCCACTAGGAAGGTTGTGCTCTCCAAGAAAAGGAACCTGATGGAGGTACTTAGCTTTGATGATGTCAATCCAAGTGACTTTTTCATTGGTGGTAAGTCTCCAGGACTGCTTGGCAATGAGGGCCATGTTCATCCGCTTGATGTCCCTGAATCCGAGTCCTCCATCCTTTTTCTTGGAATAGACCCTATCCCAGGCAACAAGTGAAAATTTATTCTTGTTTTCGTTTCCGGCCCAAAGGAATCTGCGTTGAATTTGATCAATTCTTTGGAAAATGGAAGCTGGAGCTTTGAATATAGATAAGAAAAAAATTGGAATACTTTGTAGGCAAGCCTGGACCAGAGTGGCTTTGGCTGCCTAACTGAGCATTGAGCTTTTCCAACCTGCAAGTTTCTTATTGAGGCGATCTAAAATAGGGTTCCACATAGCCGAGACCGATTTGCCGTGGAAAAGCGATAATCCAAGATAAGTAGTTGGAAGGCTCCCAATGATACACCCAAGGATCTCAGCAATCCTATTTTGCCTATGGATGGGAGTATTGAGAAAGTATAGTTTGCTTTTGTGGTAATTGACTTTCTGGCCAGCCGCCTCTTCATAAGAATCAAGAATGTTCTTAATGATTTTTGCTTCAGGAACAGAAGCATGAGAGGATAGAATAGTATCATCCACAAACTATTGATGGGATATGGCATTGGTTGTTGAGGCTGGTTTGATCCCGAAGACGAGTCCACTATTGCAGGCAGCAGTAAGGGTTCTTCCAAGTGTTTCGGCCAAAATGATGAAGAGGAAGGGTGACAGAGAGTCCCCTTGATGGATGCCTTTGAAACCTTGGAAGAAACCAACGGGTGAACCATTGATAAGAATAGAGAACCAAGTAGTAGAGATACATTCATGAACCATATTGATCCATTCTTTGTGAAACCCAAACTTCTCTAGGACCTCGAACAGGAATTTCCAGGAAACCCGATCAAAAGCCTTGTTCATGTCAAGCTTAAGGAACATACTAGGTTTTTTATTTTTAGATGTCGAGTGGGCCAATTCATGGATGGTTATCACTCCATAAGCAATGAATCTGCATTTGATCGAGCTCCCTTGGCACTGGTCGATGATGGAGGGAAGGATGTCTTTCAGCCTGTTTGCCATAACTTTGGTGATAAGTTTGTAGATGACACTATAGACACTAATAGGTCTAAAGTCGGAGAGAGAAGCACAATCATTGGACTTGGGAATTAAAACAATGAATGTGGAATTGGCTTCTCTTGGCATCTTTTTGGCTCTCTGGAAGAATTTAACCGCAGTAACAACATCAGGGCCCACAATATCCCAAAAGTGTTGAAAAAACCGGGGTGGGAAGCCATCGGGTCCAGGGGCCTTATTAGGTTCCATTACAAACAGAGCTTCTTTGATTTCCTCTTCAGTGAAGAATTGGAGCAATTTCCCATTATCATCATTAGACACCAACTTTGGTATGTTTTGAAGCAGAGAACTTGCTATGCGGGGGTGGCAGTCAACACTAGGACCTAAGATTTCCTGGAAGTGGCGCACAACTTCCTGTCTGATAGCATGGATGTCAAAGACAATGGTTCCATCAGCCTTGGTCAACTCAGAGATTTTATTTGAGCCTCTGTGGCACATGGTGGAAGCATGGAAAAACTTCGTGTTGGTGTCTCCTTCTTTGAGCCAGAGGCTTCTGTATTTTTGCCTCCAGTAGGACTCTTCCTTAGCCAAGGCATTGTGAAAGTTTGAAAGGAGGATTTTTTCTTCCATGAAAGTTTTGACCCTCTGATCTCCTCCCTGAATCAGATTTTCCACCCTTTTGAGCTCCTCCATCAGATGCTTTTTTTCAGTAAAGAGGTTGCCGAAAACCTCCCTATTCTAGCATTTCAGCTTGAGCTTGACCGCTTTGAGTTTGAGGAATAGATTCGTGAGAGGGTTTGGACAAAGGTTTTGTTGCCACCATTGTCGAATACACCGACCTAAATCTGGATGGGTGAGCCACATATTTTCAAACCTGAAAGGGGTTTTGAAGATTTTCTGGGGACGGGAACAATCCATAATTAAGGGGTTATGATCGGATCCAATTTTTGGGTGGCTATGAAGCCTGACATCGCCAAAAATAGGAATGAGTTCTTTGGATAAGAGAAATCTATCAAGCCAAATTTGGATGTGATGAATGCCCACCCGTCTGTTGCTCCAAGTATAGTTGGATCCTTGGAGCAGCATGTCCATTAGCTCATTGAGATTGACAAATTCGCTAAAATCTTCAATGTAGCTGCTAGTGATCGGATTGCATCCTTGCTTGTCAAACAGGTGTAGGGGAGCATTGAAGTCGCCATAGAGCATCCATGGAAAGTTAGGAAAGTTATTGCGCATTACAAAAATGTTATCCCACAACAATCTTCTGTTGACAGGACTGTTTGGTCCATAAACATTGGTGGCGATCCATTAGAGGTTAGTGACTTTATTGGTGAACAAAATGTTGATGGTTCTGTCAGAGACTGAAAGAACTCTCCCCTCAATAGTTGTCGGATCCCATAGACAAAGGAGACCCCCAGATGCCCCTGAGGAGGGACAAAAGGCAAAATTGCAGTTTTCCCAGATTAGCTTGCAAACTTGAGTGCTGCTATTCTCGTCCAATTTGGATTCTTGAAGAAACATGATATTTGGTTTTAGGTTTTTCCTTAGTGATTTGATGGTCTTCTGTTTAGCAGTTTCGTTGAGGCCTCTGACATTCCAAGAGACGAACTTCATTGAGCTGACTTGGGGTTTGCTTTGCGACCTCTGCATCTCCCTTGAGATGGAGTAATTTTAGGTCTAACTTCATCCATGTCTTGGTGGGTGGGTTGTTCAAAAATAGGGCCCAAGGAGGTAGGTATAGAGCCATCAGCCGTTTCAATCTTAGCTACTTTGGCTAGCTTTTCTGCATTTGACGGTCGTCCCCTTTTTTGTTCTTTGTTGATGTCATCTCTGGGTGCGGGAATGGGGGATTTTAGTGGGCTAGATGTTTGGAGAATGTCGGTGGTGTTAGTCCCAGGGGTAGGCCAATGGGGGGATGGAGAGCGGGGAGACTGGCACAGGGCAATAGACTCAGGGGAAAGGGAAAGAGGACGGTTCTGAGTCGGGGAAAGGGAAAGAGGATGGTTCTGAGTCGGGGGAAGGGGTGGGAAGGGAAGAGGAAGGTGAGAGGGACCAAAATTGGTGGGTGAGTTTGGGAATGTCATTGCAGCCTTACCTTTGGACAAGGGAGACTGAATCAAAGTGGGTGTGGACGAGACATTTGGATCTATGGGAAGGTCATTGGAGATGACCTCTCTAGTATGAAGATTATTTAAGGGAGCAAATTGATTAGAACAAGAAGGCAAAGCACTAACATTGTTGGGTTTGCCATGATTTGAAGCAGAGGTTTTAGGAGGACCAGCAGAACGGCCATGGCCCCGGCCAGAAGCCTTTTTTTGGGTGTTGAGGATCTGGGAATCCTTCTTTCGACCCAAATCGTTGGGGATATATTTTTTTTGGGAAGGGCATTGAGAAGCCAGATGGCCCTGGGTATTGCACTCCAAACAAAATGCGGGCTTGTTCTCGTACTCAACTCCTTGACATCTTCTGTAGCTCCCGTAGTTGATGCCGATGCAGGTAGGCAGAGCCGAATCCATATTAGCCATGACGCAGACACGAGCATAGGTCATTCTGGTTCTGGCTCGAGTAGCAGGGTCGATGGCAACCAAATCTCCAATCGGTTGAGTGATGCCTTTGAGTGCATCGTTGTAGAAGAACTATGGAGGAAGCCCATGGAGTTTGATCCAAATTGGAGCGATGTTGATAGATTGAGTTTTAGGGTCAAAGTCTTCCCCCCATCTCTACAAAAACAGGTTGCGACGGTCGAAAAACCAAGGTCCTCCAGTAAGAATGTGGTGGGTGTCAAGGGCATTACT
>JAQPPZ010016234.1:0-68394 GCA_028583015.1 Wollemia nobilis
AAAGTAAGTCTTACTAACTAAAATCAAACATATTGGCCAGGTGATCTCATATCAATAAGGGAAAAACAAAGCTAATCTTATTATAATGAAATCAAACGGATTGGCCAGGTGATCTCAATATAATAAGGAAAAGTAAAATTATTCTAAAGCAAATATTATTGTGGTTGAAATCAAACGAATTGGCTAGGTGATCTCAAGAAAAAGTAAAACTATTCTAAAGCAAATCTTACTATGGTTGAAATCAAACGGATTGGCTAGGTGATCTCAGGACAATAAAAAAAGTGTTGGTGTTATCGTTTTTCTTCTAAGGTATGTTTTCATTGTGGTTGTGTCACTCAGTCACACCTAATTCTTGTACTACATTGGGTTTCTATAGGCCAAAGAATATTATATTTAAACTAGCAACAACCACACTCTGCAGGAAAATAAATTGTTGAAAAGGAAATTATAGAAAAATAAATTGTTGAAAAGTAAATGCTTGAAAATAAAGGCTAGAAAGTAAATGATGGAAAATAAATGCTAGAAAATAAATGACTAAATTCTAAGAAAACAATAAAAACTAATTTTAAGAAAATTGGAACCTAGTTCACCTAAGGTGGAGTATGCTTGTTGTGCATGTGTGTTGATCACTACTTGTGCCACCCTCCACATGCAACTCTATACGTATGTTGATCACTACTTACACCACCCTCCACATATAGGTAAGCTTCCTTCCTTACATGGTCCAACAACTTGCAGATTAATGTGATGGCACTCCTCTCCCCAGAAACAATGCCAAATATATCTAGCTTTAAGGGCTAATCATTTAATTATCAATTCAGGTAAAAACAATTTAAAGAATAGACAATCCCATATAGATTTTTCCAAGACAATAATTAGTTCACTTGATTTGTTTCCTTAAGATCAGGTTACAAAAAAGATATAATATTTTAAGTCTTTCTTTTTAATATGCAATTAACTTAATAAATGTGAAATTAACTAAATGAATGAATGTGTGTGGATCCACGTGTAGCTAATTATGTTTTAACTATTTTACTTTTGAAATAAATGATGTATATTAATTCTTTATTAATTCTACTTATTCTAATCTAATCCTATTCTAATGCATGAGTAGGAGAATAGAGATTGGTCTTCTAGAAGTGGGTCTAGCCTTTGAAAAGGTCAGTATTTTTCTCTTCTTCTCTATGTTATTTTATTTCATAAACTACTTATTTCATCTAACCTATTCTAACTATTAATTACTCATTGATTGTAGGAAAATAAAAGTAATACAAACAAAAATAAGACATTACAAAATATAGGAATAACATTGCAAAATAGATGTGGAAAATAATACTATTTTATTGCTGAGATTCGATCATGTACATTGCTAGAAATCTACAGTGCAACTTCTTCAACTTTCATTATAGAGTAATTCATGGAGAAGAGAGAGTAGTGAGGAAAAGCGAGGAGGTGAGGACCTTTTCAATGGCCTCCCTATTGTAATTTATACATTAATGTTCAAGGAAACCTTTTCGTATCACATTATGTTCCTTCCAACAAATCAAATCTAAATCCTAACTTTATTTTCCTAGAATTAACAAGATGAAACTTTGACTAATCAAAACAAACACACGTGCTAATGAATCATTCTAATCAAATACAACCTTATAACAAAATAGGACTTTAGACTAATCATCGTGTGCCCAAGTGGCAACCACTTAACAACTTCTAATTTTAAGAAATGACGAGAATAATCTTGTTCCCTATTCTCAAGGAAAGAGAATATGAGTTGGCAGAATAAATCAACAATTTGGATTCTTTCCAGCTTTTAACAAAACTTTACAACTTTATTAATAAATAAAATATGTCAAATGTTCTTTGCCCACATTGACAGTCGAATGGGTGACTGTGTAAGATGTGCTTATGCTAGATTTTGACGTGGCAATAGGATTTAGTCAACTTTGACTCAGTTCTCCCATAGCACCCCTTTTAGTATATGCTTCAACAACTCCTCTCAGTAATACTTTGTCCACAACCCTATAGGTGTGTCATACGTCCAACTCTACTACATACATTGGACTTCTAGTTCAGCAGCACACGGACTTTATCCAACTCCATATACATTTACCTAACAACATAGTAACTTACACAAAATTCATGTAAAATATACGTGTAAATAACTTTTATAATCATTAATCACTATGATGCATAAATGATAGTATTAAAGTGAAATAATAATAAAAATCATTCATATCCATCAATTTACAAAGGAATACATAAGTAAATCAGATACATATACTGTAACATTATGACACTCATCAAGGACCTATGATTTAATCTGGCTAAAAATCCAAAAACAAAAATGTAGTCTGGATGGACTTAGACTAGCTATTATAATCAAATGCTTAATAGAATTTCCTCCCATAAAATAGCATATGAAATAAGCACAAGATTTATAGCATCATTCCAAATATTTCACTAAAATTATCCAAAAAACTATTTCACATAACAGGTCCAAGGTGTAGACCAATTGGTTCAACCAAACCCCATAAGGGGGGTGGAGGTCCAAGGTTCAAATCTTAGGCCTCGTCGGACTAAACTCTTGTCCCTTTTATGGTGCTTTCAGTGGCATAAAATTTTTAAAATGATTGTGGCATGGTGGTTATAGGGGTGAACTACGTGAAGAAATGTGTGGCGGATTTCGGGGCAGATAACACAGAATACTATGGTGGCCATAAAATCCAGACAACCTACCCATATTCATGGCAGCTACCGATTCCACCATGTAAATTAAAAAAAAAAAACTACTTCACATAATAGAATTCAACCCATCTAAAACTAACAAAAGTAATAGAAGTGCAAAAATTTCAATGTTCAACCCTAAGAACAATGATCTAAATTAGATACCATCCTAACAACATTTACTTCAACCCCTATTGAAATAAAGTAAACAATATCAAGCATAACAAAATTAACTATCATTAAAGCTTAAATGAAATGTTGAACGTGAAATGTATTATTGTAAATGTTGCATAAAATTTGATAGATAGAAGCCAAAGAGCCCTTCATTTGCTTTTATAATAGCTTAGAACATCACCTTACAAAGAGAAAAACATTGAATATTTGACCCTTACAAATGAGGAGTGTTGCCCCTAATATATATTTCGTTATGCTAAAATAAAAATAACTATTACATATAATATTGACCAAAATAATCAGGCATGATCCTAGGCTAAGTTGGCACCACTCAGCCTCTTGATCTTACTCTACATGTCTTATGTCATATGGTTATGATTCTTGAGATGCTCTATCATGCTTTGTGGAGGTGGTTATCATTTTCTAGTTCTAGTAGATGCTACATGGTGTAACTAATCATTCTTGGAATGTTTGATGTCCTTGCTAAGGTTCTTGAATCTAAAGCATTATTGTTGTGTGTCTTGCATTTTAGGCTCTCTCTTTACTTAATACAAGTATGTTAGACTCTTTAGAAGCTAACTTGAGTTATTTGAACTTTTGCTTTGCTTTGCTTTACTTTTTGGACTCTCTTATGTGCTACTCACATTGTGCCAAAACCTTTGAGAGCTTAGCTAGAATTTTTGGACTTCCATCTTCTAGTCTTAATATCAACTACCTTATGAGCCTTGCACTTTGCCAGAGATTTTATATTTGAAGTACTTTTTGTTGATATAGGCACAAAAATTGTTTGGCTTGCCTTTGCCCTGCTTTTGCTTAGTTAGAATCCCTGGTCTGGGATGCTACTCCTTTGACTCATGCTTTAGGCATATCCTTTGTGATTGTTCATCAAGATGAAACTAATGTTATTGTTTAGAATTTTTGGCATGCTATCCTCCAAACTTAAATGCTTTGTCTTTCTTTATGTCAAAAATCTTGAGTGCTTTTGTTGAATTTTTTGCCAAGAATTTTTGGCTTACCTTTACTTCATGTTTGACATAAGTTAAATATTTTGGCTTAAGTTATATAGGTAGATCTTTACCTAAAATTCCTTCCTCTAGCTTCAGATGAAAAATTGCATGAGTGTTCAATCCAGTAAGCCTCTTTTTATTTCATTCCACTTCTAGGATGACCTTTATATGGACCAAGAAGGCTAAACGATCTACAAAAGTTTCTTAACCTAAAACACTTGGGATGCTTACACTTCCATAGATTTTCATCTCTTTTAGTCAACATCAATCCTTTGTCTAGCCACCTTCGGTACCCTCTTACTTCTTTCACTTTTCTTGATTTTATTTTCTAAAGAGCCCCTATTGGGTACTTATAGAGGGCCCTATTAGGTGTGGAGTATAGATCAATTTTTGAATCCACTTCTCATAATGATGAGTGAATCCAAAACCGTTGTATAGGACTAAGTTCTACTTAAGGTGGAACCCTTTTATTTGTCATCAAAAAGGCTCAAGGACTCTTACCAATAGTATTATGACCCCATCCTAACCTTATTATATAGTTAGCCCTTTCCTAATATGGGGACCCCATCTTAATAATATTATGTAATGTTCTATAATGTGTATATAGAACTTAGGTGCCTAGACAAGTGGGGCCATTTAATGTAATCATTACTAAGAATGTAACTATTTGTTTGGTAGAAGAGTCTTTAAAAATGCAAGGGGAAATAGATGAAGGCATCTCATATGTTGTTGCATTGAAGCTCTACTTCTAAGGAGGTTTCCCTCTCGAAGAGGTTTGTGATTATATAATGTGTTCTTGTTTTCTAAATTATAATTTGTTGCAATTCCATTGTATCTTTCAATATTGTGTCACTGTGCTTTTATTTCACTGCAAGATTCATAACAAGTGGTATCACAACACTTTCTAGGGTCGTATCCTACTATAGTTTAAATAGTTCATGTTCTAACATTTTGACTTGTTAGGTATAAGTTTTTCTTGTTTTCATTTTCCTGCTCATTTTCCTATAAAGAAAAAAGAGAAAAAATAAAGCTATTTTTTCCTTTGTTTTAGTTTGATAGGTTAGAAATCCTATTTTGAGGGTTTTAAAATATCATGGAGGAGTTTTCATTATTGTCTAGTCTAGATTTTCGATTAATTTTCTAGTAAAGTGAGGGGTGATCAGACTCCAATACCTAGGCCTCAAATAGCACCCATATATGGACTTGAGCTTCCATGTATCTTTGGTATATTGGGAAATACCCCTAGTATTAGGAGAAACCTTTAGTTGTATGAAGTTTTTTGACCATGTATCTATCCATAATACATCGACCACAACACTCGAGAAGATCACCCTCCCATATTGCCATAGATATGAGTAATGCACTCAAGGGTATATGTGGAACTCTCCTTGAGTAGTTGCTTAAAATATTGGTTTGAGCATTATTGTTCATCTTTGCAATATAATAAAGGGCTATGGACAATGCACACACCTTGGCCTAGTGTTACCATGTTACAGTCATATGTTACACCTCCAAAACCTTGACCACATATTTGAGCATACTATAGAGACTACAACTATCACAAATTTCACCATACTATAAAATTCCTTAGTAAAGAAGAAACTTTGGGGTTAGTAACAATTTAAAATAGATTCAGATAGGATAGTTATTAGTGATAGATAAAAATAGTAGCAAATAGATAGTTATGAGTAATAGTCAAAATATTGTCTGTTAGGAAAGTTATCAATAACAATTTATAATGGTGTTAGACAGGGTAGTGTCAGTAATATAATTTGCTAAGGTACTTGGGAATAATAGATTGAATAGTAATTGATATGGTAGTTGTCGAGGACTAGAGAAGAAATTCATTTTTTAGGTGAAGGAAAGCTTTAGGAGAAAAATAGACAACACTACTAAAAAAAATTGGGGTGTCAAAAAACATCATTTTTATACCTAGTCCATTGTATTCATCTTTTTAAATTGATTGTTTTGATATATAGCACCCAAATACTTTTTTAGACCATTACTAAAAATAGTAACCATTGGAACAAAACTTCTATTTTTAGTAAGTCAATTAGGGTGGTCCAAAACATAAGTATATGGTTGGAGGGACCAAAGGAGCATTGAGGAAGATGAAACAAAGAAAATATATGAAACAATTAAATCAAAAATTTAGTAACCTATAGAGCCAAATGTCACACATTGGAACATAAATTAAACATATGAAAGATCACATGCAAGTTCGAAAATCTGACTAGATTAAAGTCAAAACTGAGATTGAGGAAAAATTCCTTGAGGTTGAATAATTGTTAAAGGAAGGCCCAAAATTATACCAATAGATTAAATTTGAAATATAGGGTGGTACTCTAGTAAACAAAGACAAAGAAAACCATCATGCTCTTTTTCACGCCCAAATTAGACTTTCACAAGTTTAATGGCAAGGATGTTGATGGTTGGTTGTGTCTTGCAGATAAATTATTCAAATTCCATAATGTTCCTCAATATTTATGGGTCACCTTGGCATCCTTTAAATTTGAATTTGAGGCCCTACAATGATATCAATGGTTACAAAACATGACTCTTGACCCTTCTTTGCAGGACTTTGATTACTAATTACTCACTTGTTTTGGCCCTAATGAGTATGAGGACTTTATGGGAGCCTTAAAAAAATTGAAACAAACCTCTACTACTTGAGAATATGAGACTTAGTTTGAGAAATTGGCTAATAAAACAAAGGGGTTGAATGAAGGATTTCTTCAAAGCTATTTTATTAGTGGGTTGAAATATGATATCAAGGCAGAAGTAAAAATGTTCAAACCATAGTCTATGATGCAAGCCATAGGATTGGCTAGACTAGCAGAAAAATATTTCTACCTAGAGGTGGTCATCTAAATTCCCATATGCCAAACCTATACTTTCATCCAAGTTCACATTGAGTACTAGCAATAAATATACACCAATCAACCAATATACTAGGGAGGAAATGGATATCTATAGAGCACAAGGATTGTGTTATAATTATGATGAGAAATATTTTTTAGAGTATAAATGTGTACAATAAAATTTATTTTTTTTGGATGTGGATGACTTAATAGTGAATGAAATACCTAACAAAGAAGTAGAACCATAGGAGGAAGAGCCTCAAGATGAGGGTGATGCATAGGAAGAACCATAGCTAGAGATTTATATCCATGCACTTATAGGAATATCAACCCCTTAGACTATGAAGGTAGTAGGATTCTTCAAAGGGTAAAGAATATTAGTTCTTATTGATTTAGGTAATACACATAATTTCATTGATCCCTGAGTGGTTAAGAAAGAAAACTATTACATACATGCTTGCAACTCTTTTGAAGTCATGGTGGAAAAAGGAGGAACATTACCTTATAAGGGTAAATGCCAAAATATTAAGTTGAATATAGGATACTATGAACTCAAAACTCATATATTTTCTCTTCCACTTTGAGTATGTGATGTTATGCTAGGAGCCCAGTGGCTTCGTACCTTAGGAATAGTAGCTTGGAACTTTACCAAATTATGAATGCAATTCTCACAGAATGGGAGGTCCTACACTCTGTGTGGTTTACTAGTAGGATATTTAGAAGTTACCAATTTAAGCTATATGAATAAATTATTAAAAAAATACTTGCATGGGGTAGTAGCCCACTTGTTTGCAATTCAACCACTAACTTTATAAGTAGATGAACCCCAAGAAAATTTACAACTCATTTTGACTAACATAATGTAATTTTTGTGAAAGTAATGGAATTACCTCCATGTCATTCCCTTGATCATGTAATACCATTGTTACCAAGTAGCTTACCACCTAACATTAGACCCTACAAATACCCTTATGCACTTAAGTCAAAAATTGAGAAGATGGTTCAAGAGTTACTAAAAATAAGGGTAATTCGACCTAATAATAATCCTTATTCTTCTTTGGTACTATTGGTCAAAAAGAAATATGGGTCATGGTGGCTATGTATAGACTTTTATGAGCTCAATAAGCTCACCATTAAGGATAAATTTCCTATCTCTATGATTGATGAATTGTTGGATGAGTTACATGGGATAAATTTTTCTCCAAGTTGGATCTTCACTCTAGATATCACCAGATAAGGCTCAAGGAGGAAGACATCTCCAAAACAACATTTTAACCTAATTTTTTATCATGCCATTTGGCCTAACTAATGCACCATCAACACTTTAGATCCTCATGAATAATGTCTTTTGCCCATTTCTTTGTAAGTTTATTTTGGTTTTATTTGATGACATTCTCATCTACAGATGCACTTGGGCCAAGCACTTACAACATCTTAGATCAAACTTTAAAATTATTGTGGGACCATCATTTCTTTTTCAAATGATCCAAATGTTCCTTTGGCATGCAAGAGTTTGAATACTTGGGGCATATTGTTTCACAAGAGGGAGTCGAGGTTCACCCCAAGAAAAATGAAATTGGCCTAAGCCATAAACTCTCAAGGCACTTCATGGATTTTTAGCTGTCATGGGCTATTACTACTTATTTATAAAAATTAAACAAAAATAGGCACCCCGTTAATGGCCATGTTGAAAAATAATTCATTTATGTGGTCAACTCCAACAAAAAAAACATTTGCAAATCTTAAGGAGGCTATGATTTCAACCCTGGTATTGGCCACTCTTGATTTTTCTAAACCATTTATAATTGAAAGTGATGCTTTGGGTCATGGAATTGGGGCCATATAAATGCAAGAAGGATCACCCTTAACTTTCACCAATAAGGCACTATCAGGCAAGAATTTGGGAAAATCTACTTATGAAAAATAAATGATGGCCATCCTCAATGTTGTTAATCATTGGCCACCATATATCATTGGGATACATTTCTCTATTAAAATGGACCACCAAAGATTAAAATAGTTCTTAGAATAAAGGGTATCTACTCCATCACAATAGAAATGGGTTTCAAAATTGTTGGGGTATGGCTATGACATCATGTATAAGAAAGGAAAGGACAATATTGTGATGGATGCCCTCTCCCATCAATTTGAGGATCAAGTGATAGTGTGTGCCCTTTCATCCCTACTTCCCCAATGGGTCTTCCAACTTCAAGAAGACTCAACCAAGTAACAAACCTTATAGACCTTGTAGGAACAACTCCAAATGGATCCTAATTTGCATGTCAAATATTCATGGGATGGACACCTATTAAGATATCAAGGTTGCATTGTGGTATCTAAAACCTCATTACTCCATGAGGATATCATGAGGGAAATGCATGTTTCACCTACTATAGGCCATTCAATATTTTTGAAGATATATGAGAGAGCTAAAAGGTCATTATATTAGGAGGGAATGAAAAAATATTCAAACTTTTGTGGTCAAATGTGAAATATTCCAATGGATGAAAGGAGAAATAATTCATACTCTAAGCACTCTATAACCATTGTCAATCCCAAACAATGTATGGACTGATATCTCCATGGATTTTATTGAAGGGCTTCCTAAATCCAAAGGAAAATTGGTTATTTTTTGTGGTGGTGGATCCTCTCTCAAAGTATGCTCATTTTTATTCCCTCACCCACCCTTACCATGCCTCCATCATTACTCAAATATGCATGGAATCCATTTTTAATCTCCACGGTATGTCCAAATCCATTATGTTTGATCATGACCCCACTTTTACCAGTTGATTTTGACAAGAAATGTTTAAACTATAGGTAACACAACTGTGAATGACCTCCACCTATAATCAGTAGATGAATGAAAAAATTAAATTTATCAATAAGTGCATAGAAAGCTACCTATGTTGTTTTATCTCTGAGCACCCAACACGGTGGACTAAGTGGCTTCATTTGGTTTAGTGATGGAACAACACTTTATTTCATACATATTCTAGAATAATTTCTTTAGAGGTATTTTATGGGTACCCACCTTTGTCACCCTCTTTATATGTTCTTGGAAACTCCAAAGTTTAAGCGGTGGATGCAACCCTTTAGGACCATGCCCAACTTTTGTAGTAGTTGGAGGAGAACTTGGTGTTGGTGCAAAACCAAATGCGACAATAGACTAACCAATTAAATTATATGCATAGCTTCAATGTAGGTGATATGGTCTTTCTTTGACTCTAAACTTATAAACAATCTTCCATGCAACTTTGATCTCATCAAAAATTGGGAGCCTAATTTTATGAACCCTACTAGATATTGTAGTAGATTGGACAAGTGGCCTATAAGCTTGCATTACCACCTTCTTCCAAGATCCATCTAATCTTCCATATCTCTTATCTCAAGAAGGTACTCAATAGTCACATTCAAGTTTAGTCAACACTCCCTAAGTTAGATGATGATGGCTCAATCATCTTGGATCTTGATAGCATTTTGGACCAAATAACCCACACTCTTTGTAACCACACCATCACTAAATTTTTGGTCCATTAGCATGGTTTATAGCCAAAATATGCTACACAAGAGCCTCCTCAATAGTTACAACAATAGTTTCCTCATCTCCAACTTTGAGGACAAATATTTTTGAAGGGGAAGGGCATGTTAGGACCCCATCCCAATATTATTATGTAATTATCCCCTTCCTAATGTGGGGATCCATGTTAATAATATTATGTAATATTTTTAATATGCATATGGTATTTGAGGCACCTAGACAATTGGAGCCATTTAATGTAACCATTCTAAAGAATGTAACTACTTTTTTGTAGAAGAATCTAGCTTCAGTGGCCACTTGCATTTGACGCTAGCCCTTGAGCATTATAGTTAGAGTTATAAATAGAGTTTGAAAAGGCAAGGGGGCATAGATGAAGGCATATCATATTTTATGGTATCAAAGGTCTACTTTTAAGGAGGTTGCCCACTCCAAGAGGCCTACAATTCTATAATGTGTTCTTGCTTTCTACAATATAATCTATTGTATTTCCATTTCATCTTGCAATATTGTGTGGATGTGTTTTTATTTCACTGCAAGGTTCATAAAAAATATATTCTCTAGCAAGTTGTAAGCTTACTATAGTGGTAAGGGCTTTGGCCCCTCTTTGAGAGGTCTAAGGTTCAAACCCCACTCAATATGAGGGGATCAAAATCCCTCATAACAACCTATGTAAACGCATTGAAAAATAAATAAAACTATGCTCCCTGGCACACGACTAGATAGTTGAATGAATATTCTTTTATTATATATTTCTCTTTGGAAAATGTGATGGGGTCTATTTATACTTTTCTTAGGAAAGAGGAGGTAGTTGCCACTTTCACAACTTCTTTGTACCTAACCCTACCTAACTACCTTGACACACTAATTACATGATATTATAATTACATGAATATTGAATTACATGTATATGTGACTTACATGAACATTGAATTACACGTACATTAAAATTACATGTACATCCTAATCACCTAAATATCCTAGTTACACGTGTGCTCATTTTATCAAACACTTTGCAAACAACTATACAATGATAAAATGATAAAATTATTTGTACAATAAAAATTGTATTCACATACTTGGCTCCTTATGCACTATGTCAGACTTGAGGTCACCCTTGAGGTGGTATCATATCATAACTAGCTCCTACAAAACTTATAGTAAACTAGAAGTCTACATTAACCACTAGAAGGAGTTTTTCTTGATCTGAGAGCATGTTGATAAATTGCTATCCCATTCAAAAAACTTCCTTCTTGCTTCTAGAGTTGCATATTCAAGATTCTTGTCAATAGAGTACAACGCCATTCCTCCTCCTTAAAGGAATTGATGAGATATTATTCCTATGTTCCCTAGTAGTCATTCATTCTTTATTTGTGTCCTTCCAAATTTTATCTGAGGCATAGTCTTAGGCAATTATTTGTCATCATCAACAAAAATATTTTATCCTTGAGTAGTGGCCTAAAATATTGGTGCGAGCATTATCGTTCATCACTACAATATAATAGCAGGCTATGGACAATGCACATATGTTGGCCTAGTGTTACCCTACTATAATCATATGTTACACTTCCAAAATCCTAACCATAAATTCAAGCATACTACAAATACTACACCTAGAACAAATTTAACCATACTATAAAAAATTCCTTACCGAAGAAGAAATTATTGGGGTTAGTAATAGTTGAGAATAGATTCAGATAGGGTAGTTGTCAAAGTAGTTATCAGTGACAAACAAAAATAGTGTTAGATATGCAATTTAGTAATAGTCAAAACAAAGTCTATTGGGATAACTGTCAGTAACAATCAATAGTGTTAGACAGACCAGTGTCAATAATAGAATCTGACAAGGTACTTGGGGATAATAGACTAACTAGTAACTAATATGGTAGTTTTCGAGGACCAAAGAAGAAAGTCATTTTTTTAGGTGAAGGATAGATTAAGGAGAAAACTAGACAACATTTGATTTTAAAAAAAGTCTAGGGTGTCAAAAAATATCATTTTGAGACCTAGTCTATTGTATTCATATTTTCAAGCTGATCATTTTGATATATAGCACCCAAACACTTTTTTTGAACCATTACTAAAAATAGTAATTCCTAAAACAACATTTATATTTTTAGTAAGTAAATTTGGGTGGTCCAAATCACAACTATTTGGTTAGAGGGACCAGAGGAGAAATGAGGGAGATGGAATAAAGCCAATATATGGAACAATTAAATCAAACACTTAGTAACCTATAGAGCCAAATATCACATATTGGAACCAAAATTAAACATATGAAAGATCACATGTAGGTCCTTAAATATGACCATCTCAAAGTTCAAAAATGGATTGAGGGAAAATTCCTTGAGGTTGAAGAGTGGTTAAAGGAAGTCCCAAAATCATACCAATAGATTAACACTGAAGGACTGGGTGACAATTCAATAAATAAATATGAAGAAACCCATCATGCTTTTTTTGACACTAATACCCTATTTAAAATGCCCAAATTAGACTTTTCCAAGTTTAATGGCAAGGATGTTGATCATTGATTGTGTCAAGCATATCAATTCTTAAAATTTTATAATGTTTCCTGATATTTATGGCTCACCATGGCATATTTTAACTTTAAATCCAAGGTTCTACAATGGTAACAATGGTTACAAAAGATGACTTCTAACCCTTTTTAGCAAGACTTTGAGTCCCAATTACTCATTCATTTTGGCCCTCATGTGTATGAGGGCTTTATAGAAGCCTTCGAAAAATTGAAATAAACCTCTACTATTTAAGAATATCATACTTAGTTTGAGTAATTGTCTAATAGAACAAAGGGTTTAAATGAAGGATTTTTCAAAGTTATTTTATCAGTGGGTTGAAAGATGATATCAAGGCAGAAGTAAAATTTTTCAAGCCACAGAATATGATGCAAGCCTTAGAATTGGTGAGACTAGTAGAGAAAAAATATTTTACCTATAGGAGGTCATGTAAATTCCCACAAGCTAAACCTACACTTCCATCCAATTTCACATCGAATACTAGCAATAAATATCCACCAATCAAATGATTGACTAGGGAGGAAATGGATACCTATAGAGCACAAGGATTATGTTATAGTTATGATGAGAAATATGCATTGGGGCATAAATGCATACAACAAAAATTGTTTTTGTTGGGTGTGGATGACTCAGTAGTGAATGAAATATTTGATAAAGAAGTAGAATTGTAGGAGGAAGTATAACATCCTGCCTCGACCGAACCCTTGTGAGATAAGGTTGAGAAGAGGGTGAGAAGCATCTCACAAAAACATAAAGCTTCCCTGATTGAAATCATCGTAAATGATCAATATTCCATTGTTTGTAAAAATCCAAGTGGAGACAAAAAGATAGTCAGACACAAACCCAGACGGAGAGATGGACGGTGAAAGAGCAACAAAAGAAAAATTGGAAAAAGAAGACACTATAGAGGGAACCAAGAAAATGGACAAGAGGATGGAAAAAAAAAAAAAATGATAGAAGTTTACACAAGATCAAAAAAAGGTAGCGCATTTGGTGCAAAAATATCAATCTAAGATAGATAATAAAAAACAGAAAACTTACATTCCCCCAAAAGATGACAATGAACACATAATCACAACCACCTTCCCCAAGCCCAAACCGGAGACCAAGGTAAAAGCACCATGAGGTCATTGAGGGCAGACCGACAAACCAAAAAAAAAACAAAACCACCCCCACCAAAGAGGGAGAAAATAAAAGACAAAACAAAAAGGGAAAGACCAAGATAATTGGATAGGCAAGGGCACTAGGGATTGGTAAGGTAAGACTATTGAAATTTAATTGAAATCTAATAGTTATGGGAGGTTGTAAAAAGTCTCACAAATTTGATGATAAGAAGAACAAAAGATACAAAAAAATGGAAGAAGTCAACAAAGGGAAAAGAAAAAGAGAAAATAGTAGAGAGGGAAAAAGAGAGAAATGGAAGAAAACAAAATAAAAAAGAAAAATGAGGAGGAAACAAGGAAAAAGGAAGAAAGGGAGAAAATTGGAGGAAGAAAAATGGAGAAGGAGAAACAAGGAAAAGATAACGTAGTAATAGAGAAGGAAGGACAAGAGAAAAGGAGTAAGAGAGAAGGGAAAATAGGGAAGGAAAAAGGACAACTGAAAGAGGAGAAAGAAGGAGAAGCAAAGGAAGAAAGAAGGAAAGAAGAAAAAGGGAAAGATGTGAAAGGTGAAGAAATGAGTAGAAAGATGTGTAAAGATGTAAAAAAGACAAAAATGAGAAAAAAATGATAATAAAAAATTGGAAAGCCTGGAAAAAAAGAAAGAAAAAGAGATTGAGAAATGTGTTGTGAGAAACTTGGAAAATTCAGAGGTATAGGAAAGAAATTAATAAATAAAGAAATGCAATGGAAGAGCATGTTAAGGACAAAGCGAAGTTGAAATGGGAATTAAAAAAGATATAGGAGAATACCCAATAAAGATAAAAAATAATTGAAAATATTATAACCCAAAACAATCAACAAGGGAAGAAGCAAAAAAAGGGGAAGAAAAGAAGAGCCTTGGGATGAGGGTGAAGCATAGGAAGAACCACATCTAGATATTTTTGTCCATGCATTTGTAGGAATCTTGATCCCTTGGACTATGAAGGTAGTGGTATTCTTCAAAGGGCAACAAATTATAATTCTTATTGATTTAGGCAACACACATAATTTCATTGATCCTCGAGTAGTTAAGAAAACAAACTATTACATGCATGATTGCAACTCTTTTGAATTCAAGGTGATAAATAGAGGAACATTGCCTTGTAAGGGTAAATGCTTAAATGTTAAGTTGAATATTGAGGACTATGAACTCAAAATTGATATGTTTTTCCTTTCGCTTGGAGGATGTGATTTTGTGTTGGGAGCATAGTGGCTCCATACCTTGGGAATAATAGCCTAGAAATTTTCCAAATTATGGATGCAATTCTCTTAAAATTATAGGTCCTACACTCTCCATGGTTCATAAATATAATCTCTATAGGTTATCAGTTCAATATATATGGAGAAGTTATTTAAAAAACCCTCACATGGGATAATAGCCTAGTTGTTTACAATCCAGACATGGAATTTAGAAGCAGACAAACACCAAGAGGATTTACAACTCATTTTGACTAAACATAATTTAGCTTTTGTAGAACTAACGGAGTTACCTCCACATTATTCTCATGATCATGCAATACCATTAGTACCAGGTAGCTTTCCACCTAACATTAGACCCTACATATACCCCTATGTTCTTAAGTCCTAAATTGAGAAGTTGGTTCAAGAGTTACTAAAAATAGGGGTAATTCAACCTAGTAATAGTCTTTATTCTTCTTTGGTACTATCGATTAGAAATAAATATGGGTCATGGTGACTATGTATAGACTTTTGTGAGATCAATAAGCTCACCATTAAGGTAAAATTTATATCCCTATGATTGATGAATTAT
The DNA here is from genome assembly GCA_028583015.1 of Wollemia nobilis. Classification (NCBI taxonomy): domain Eukaryota; kingdom Viridiplantae; phylum Streptophyta; class Pinopsida; order Araucariales; family Araucariaceae; genus Wollemia; species Wollemia nobilis. Next base: position 15,752 of record JAQPPZ010016234.1, read on the forward strand.
TGGATGAGTTGCATGGTGCAAAGTTTTTCTCCAAGTTGGATCTCCACTCTAGCTATCACCAGCTAAGGCTTAAGGATGAATACATCCCTAAAATTGCATTCCAAACTTATGAGAGCCATTACAAATTTTTGGTCATGCCATTTGGCCTAACTAATTCACCATCAATATTTTAGAGCCTCATGAATAATGTCTTCTACTCATTTATTTGCAAGTTTATTTTAGTTTTCTTTGATGACATTCTCATATATAGTAGCACTTGGGTTGAGAACTTATAACATCTACATAAACCTTTGAAATTATTGCAAGACCATCAATTATTTGTCAAAAAGTACAAATTTTCTTGTCACATGCGAGAGGTTGAATACTTGGGGCGTATTTTTTTATGAGAGGGAATCAAGGTTGTCCCAAGAAAATTGTGGTTATCCAAAATTAGCCTAAGCCATAAACTCTCAAGGCACTTCATGGATTTTTGGGTATCATGGGCTATTACCACCTCTTTGTATAAAATTATGGAAAAATAGTCACCCTTTTAATGACCATGTTGAAAAAGAATTCATTTATGTGGTCAACTCCAGTAGAAAAAGTGTTTGTAGATCTTAAGAAGGATCTAATTTTAATCCTAGCCACTCTTGATTTTTCCAAACTATTTATAATTGAAATTGATGCTTTAAGTCATGGAATTGGGGTAGTATTAATGTAAGAAGAGTGGCCCTTAGCTTTCACCAATAGGGCACTATCAGCCAAACATTTGGGAAAATCTACTTATAAAAAAGAAATGATGTCCATCCTCCATGTTTTTAATCATTGGTGACTATATCTCATTGGAAGACATTTCTCTATTAAAATGGACCACTAGAGTTTGAAATATTTCTTGGAACAAAGGGTATCTACTCCAACACAACAAAAATGGGTTTCAAAATTGTTAGGGTATGATTGTGACATCATGTATAAGAAAGGAAAGGAGAATATTGTGGTAGATTCCCTCTCCCATCAATTTGAGGATCAAGTGATAGTGTGTGCCCATTTATCCCCACTTCCCCAATGGGTCTCCCAAATTCAAGAAGACACGACCAAGGACCAATCCTTACAGGCCTTGTAGGAACAACTCCAAAGGTGTTCCAATTTTCATACCAAATATTCATGGGATGGACACCTATTAAGATATTAATGTCGCATTGTGGTCTCTAAAACTTCATCACTCTATGAGGATATCATGAGGAAAATGCATGTTTCACCTAACATAGGATATTAAGACTTCTTGGAAACATATGAGAGAGCTAAAAGGCCATTCCATTGGGAGGGGATGAAGAAAGATATTCAAACTTTTGTGGTCAAATGTGAAATTTTCCAATAGATGAAAGGAGAAATAGTTCATACTTTGGGCACTCTACAACCATTTCCAATTCTAGAAAATGTATGGAATGATATCTCCATGGATTTTGTTGAAGGGCTTCCTAAATTCAGAGGAAAATCAATCATTTTTTATGGTGGTGGATTTTCTCTCAAAGTATTTTCATTTTTGTTCCCTCGTCCACCCTTACCATACCTCCACCATTACTCAAATATTCATGGACTCCATTTTCATACTCCACGGTATGCCCAAATCCATTATATCTGACTATGACCCCACTTTCACCATTGAATTTTAGAAATAATTATTTTAACTATAGGGAATACAAGTGTGAATGAGCTCATCCTACAATTTGTAGATGAATGGGAAAACTAAAAATGTCAAAAAGTGCTTGGAAACCTACCTTCATTATTTTACCTCTAAGCACCCAACACAATGGGCTAAGTGGATGCCTTTGGATGAGTGGTGGTACAACACTTCATTCCACACAACTTCCATAATGACTCCTTTTGAGGCAATTTATGGGTACCCACCTTTGTTGCCCTCTTCATATGTTCCTATAAACTCCAAATTTTAGGCAATGGATGCAACCCTTCAAGAGCATGCTCAACATTTGTAGTAGTTGAAGAACTTGGTGTTGGCCTAAAATTGGAAGTGACAACAATCTAACCAATATTGTTATGAGCATAGCTTTAATGTTGGTGATATGGTCTTTCTTTAACTCCAACCCTACAAATAATATTTCATGCAACTTTGAGCTCATCAAAAATTGGCATCCTAATTTTATGGACCCTACCAGATATTATAGCAAATTGGAAAATTGACCTATAATCTTGTGTTATCACCTTCTTCCAAGATCCATCCAGTATTCCATGTCTCTTATCTTAAGAAGGTACTCAACAATAACATTCAAGTTTAGTCAATATTTTCTAGGTTATATGAAGAGGGATCGATCATTTTGGATCTTGATAACATTTTGGACCAAAGAACCCTCTCTCTCCATAACCACACCATCAATGAATTTTTGGTCCAATGGTAGGGTTTACATCTAGAAGAAGCTACATGGGAGCCTCTCCGGTAGTTACAGTAGTAGTTTTCTCATCTCTAGCTTTGAGCACAAATATTTTTAAAAGGGAAGGGTATGTTAGGGTCTCATCCTATCCTTATTATGCAATTACCCCTTTCCTAGCATGGGTACCCCATATTAATAATATTATGTAATGTATATGTGATATTTGAGGTGCCTAGACAAGTAGGGGTATTTAATGTAACTACTATTAAGAATGTAATTGCTTGCTTGGTAGAATATTTTAGCTCAGGTGGTCATTTCCATGTGAAGCCAACCCTTGAGCATTATAGTAACTATTATTAAGAGTCTTTAAAAAGGTGAGGCATAGACGAAGGCACCTCATATTTTGTTGCATCAAAGCTCTCCTTCTAAGGAGGTTGTACTCTTGAAGAATCATGTATCCAAAGAGTCACACTACTAAGGCTATATAGTACTCCATAGAAGTATCACATCATATCATATTATAGAGAAGAGCATTATCATTGTAAGAGAAAGTGGAGTAATAAAGGTTGCATACATTTTGAGCAATTAATATTGTAAATTATTATAGATGCTTAATACATATATGATTTCGACTATTTACATTCATATTGTTGTTTATTATTGAATGTTATTTGATATATTATTAGCCTTGATATACATATTAACTTTCTCATAATATTCTACTCATATCATTATATTGACCTTATTGTATTATGGCTATATTATATTTGATTCTATGATATTTGTGGTAGTATTAAGGCTTAAAAATCCATCAATGGTATTAGAGTTGCCACCAAAATCTATCCAAATTGATAGAGTTTATTTTTAGCCACTTACAAAATTTGATTTTGTCCAGTTTGATAAAATTGATTAGGAGTTTGTCTACTTTGAAGGCAATAAGACTCAAACTCTATTGTAAGGTCATATTGAGTAGAAGGCTAGGGTCATTCCACTAGGTTGAAGGAAAACTAGTGAAGAATATAGGCTCAACTACATTTAAGATCGAAAGGTGAATCAACTTTGAGATAGTTGATCATTCAAGGACATAGCCAACCCTTGACATTGAAGATTGAAAGGCAAATCAACTTTGAGATAGTTGATCATTCAAGGACATAGCCAACCCTTGACATTGAAGGTTGAGAGGTGAATCAACTTTGATATAGTTGATCATTCAGAGACATAGCCAACCCTTGATATTGATAGAGAAATTAAGGACATTCAACATCATCTTGACATTAGATATTTGATTTTTAGAACAAAGATATTGTGACATTGATTTTGGATTATTAGGTTACACCAACAAAAACCTAAGATATTATTGATTTCAAAGAGTTGCAACAAAGATTAAGATATTAAGTTACAAAAGTGTGAGAAGTTTACTACAGCAAATAGAGAAGAATTTTAGCTTTGAGGAGCAAAGAAGAAAAAGTTGTAGCATATTAAAAGAAAAAAAGTTAGCAACAAAAGAAATGAAAAAAGAAGTTTGATTTTCAAGAAAGATAAAGAAACTCATAGCTTACTTTATATAGCTTAAAATTTAGATTTAGAGTTAGAATATATTTAATTTTAGGTCTTGGATATAGATCTTGACATAAGGATAGTTTTTAGGTCTTGAATATAAGCCTTGACATAAAAGTGAGATTCAGGTCATAGAACCCTTGACATTGAAGCTAGTATAAAGGAAAAGAGAAATATTTGCAGCATAAGAATTGCTAGCAGTGGATTAAGAAGCATATAAATCTTCCTAAGAATAAATAGATAGCAACAGAGAAGAAAAATATATTAATTCTTGAGAAATATACATTTTTTTTGGTAGATAAGATACTATAGCATTAATACCGGGTTTTACAAGTTGACCCAAAACCTTTTACAAAAATCAGCCCAGGGTTGTTGATGAACATGTCCTTACTAATTGAAATATACATGTTGAGAAATATACATGAATATTGAGATAGGTATATCATTTTGAAGCAATAGAAGGGAAGCATTGAATCTATAGAGGACAAGAGTTAAGAGAAAATTTAGATATAGACAAGAAAGTGATTCAAGAGGCTTGATAGAGGTAAACATATAGAGAGAATCAAAAACTATATAGAGAAGAAGGTTTTAAGTGAGAGTAAGAGAGGTCTTATAGTAGAAGAAAGAAGATATTCGGCTCAAGGAAGAAGATAAGGCTCTATACTATTAAATATTCATATTGCAATTAGAACAACCATAGAAATCAAAAGGCCCAAACATAAAGGTTTCATTAAAAATCTAGCATAATGGAGATAATAGGTGATAATCCAAGCTAGAAGTTTAAGGTCTAAAGTAAAAATAACTCTCAAGCATTTGATCACCATCTACAACAAAAGCAAGCATCTGGTCACCACCTAAAATAGAAGCGAAGCATAAATTGTAACCTACATCAAAATAAAGAGATTAATAAATAGTGCATAGACTAATATTCTTAAGTGAACATAGGAAAAGCTATATGCTCAGTGTACACAACAGTTCAAGGAATTCTAAGCAGTGGAGAAGAAGAATTAAATATTGAAGTAAAGCATCTAAGCACAATAATAGAGAAGTGTTAGATATTCAAGCACAACAAACGACAATTATTAAGTGTTATAACAAACAAGAAGTTAGATATCTAGACATAGCTACAGAGGAGAATATCAAAGCACGATATCTAAGGCATCTAAGCTTCATAAGACAAACACCAAGGATGATAGGGAGGAACACTAAGCAACTAAATTTTCCAATTTTATCACAACAACAATCAAAGATCGATAGCAAAATCTAGAATGTCTAAAGAGGAAGCCTAATCATCTAAGAGGTATTCATAATTTTAAGGGAAATTTTTGAGCATTGAATGCCAAGGGAAAGTCTGGTTTAACATAGTGTAATATTTAAGAAGGGTCAAAGCATAGAATATTACCATAGGAAAAAGTCTAAGCACTTTGTAATTCTCAAGAGGAGATCAAACATTGAGGAGCACATTAGGGAAAGTGTAATATTCAATATGAAGCCTAAATATTGGAGAGTGCAGTATGTAATGCTTGGGAAGTAGGAATTATTTCATGCATGATACACGTGGATTCTTCAATGCTTCTATATAAGAACTTTGGTGCACCAACATGAATGTAAGCAAGAGGAGCATGTTGTCAAGACAACATGCATTCACACAAACATAGGCAAGAGGAGTGTGCAATCAAGATAGCATGCATTCGCACAAATAAATGCAAGAGGAGTGTGCAGTCAAGATAGTGAATATTCAGGATAGCAAACTATACAATCATACAATGAGAACTTAAATAGGTTTTAGGGTTTAATTTAAAGCATAGGAGAAATAGGGTATTTGTTTAATTAAAGTTTTTCAAAGGTTTAATTTAATAGAAGAGATAAGGATTGAAGTTAGTTATAGGTAGATTAGAGTTATGTATTTGGAGTAATAAGGTTCATTTATTTTTAGGAGAGATAAGATTAAAATTTGTTTATTTATTTTTTGAAAAATATTTTCATAAGTTTGGATTAATAAGGTTTGCAACTAGGTTATTTAATTTTGTGAAGTTTTCTAGTTGGATTTGGTTTTCTATTTTTGAAAAGAAAATTTTGAAATTATTATTTTTTTAAATATTTACAAATTTAATTATTTGGGAGATAAAAGGATTTCAACATCAAACTTGGGAAAACAAAAATTTGCAAAATTCATTTTAGTTTCTAGAATTATGGATACATAAGGATTTCTACTCTATAGGGTTTAATTTAGAAAATTTGATTTATTTTGTCTACTCCAAAAGGCATAAAAAAATATAAGTTATCAAGAGGAACTTTTCAACATAGAAAGCATTATCAAAACTCAAAGCCATATTTCATAAAAGAGAAAGTTCAAAAACAAAATCTATTTAATGGGCAACATCATACTCTTCAAAACTCTTGTCAAAAATGCAAGATAGTATCATGTGAATCTAATCAAATCATTCAAATAGAAAAAGATATTTGGTATATAGATTTAGGAGCTAGTCATCATATGACTAGTAATTTACAATGGTTTGAGTGTCTAGAAATCAAGGATAATTTATATCTAAAGATTACAGATGATTTGAGAGATCTAGTTCATGGAAGTGGTATTGTGACTCCTAGTATATCATTTTTAGACATTGCTTTAGAATATGGTATGTATGTTCTAGGATTATCAACCAATCTCATTTTAGCTACTAAATTGTTTGGAAGTGGAAGATCAATTGAATTCAAATGTATAAATGAGCATAAAAATGCATCAAGAATCATAATATAACAGAAGCAATAGGATCAATCAAAAATGGAATATATGCTTTAGATTAGTTTGGTTTTCTTAAGAGCTTGTTTTTCAAGATGAAACTATTAATAATTTGATTAAGTGTTCTAAAAGATAGAATAAAAGAAGTTGGATTGAGCGGTCTTTCTATCAACATAGACATTGGGTGAATCCAAAGTTCAAATTGATGAAACAAATACAACAAAAGCAGAAGATCACATGCATTACAAGATCACTTGAAGATTAAAGATCGAGATGAAGATCATGATTGAAGATTAAAATCTTCAATAACCAAATAATATAATACAGGGGGAGTTGTAGTATATTATGTTATTTGGTTTATGCTAATGTACCCCCATGGTACCTTCATGGTACAATTATAAATAATATATTAAGGTTGAATCATAGTTTAGAGTGTGAGCTATATTTCCCTTTATGTAAGTGTGTATGTGCAAGAAATGCACAAGTGTCATGTAAAGTTGTAATGTACAAGGAATGCACAAGCATCATGTGAGTGAGTGTGCAAATATAATTTAAGTTTGTGCACAAGTGTCTTATATGTAAGAGTGCAAATATGTTATGTAAATATGTGCACAACTGTCTTATATTAGACTGTGAAAGTTATGGGAGTGTAACAGTCATGTATAGGTGTATAAACAAGATAGATTCAAGTGTTCATCAAGTATGCAAGAGTCATATAGAGAAGCCAAGAGTCATGATACTTGGAATATGAAAAGGAATAGTCAAATATCAAAATAGTCACACTACTAAGGCTATATAGTACTCCATAGAAGTATCATATCATATTATATTATAGAGAAGAGCATTATCATTGTAAGATAAAGTGGAATAATAAAGGTTGCATACGTTTTGAGCAAATAATATCATAATTTGTTATACATGCTTAATATATGTATGATTCAGGCCATTTATATTCATATTGTTGTTTTTTTTTTTTTGTAGGTTAAATTAAAATTAAAATAGGTTTTTATCAAGGGACCCAAAACCTTATTACAATGAGACAAAACAAGAAAAGCCCAAGGATGGACATCAGGACAAGCAAGAGGAAAACCAGCAAGAAAACTTTTAGGAAGGCACCAAGACAGCCTTTAGAAATAAATAGAGAAGCACACCTAGGAAGTGGGAAAAGAAAATTTGAAATGCCCGCCAAATGGGAAACTACAATTTGAACACCGAGGAAGCGGGAAACTTCCGTTTGAAACGCCTAGAAAGTGGGAAACTATCGTTTGAAACCAAAAAGTGGGAATATGCAGTTTGAAATGCCCAGAAAGTGGGAAGCTACAATTTGAATCACCCATAAAGAGGGAAATAGCATTCACTAATAAACAACAATATGAAATGTCCACTTCCTAGGCATTTCATATTGTTGTTTATTATTGAATTCTATTTGATATATTATTAGCCTTGATATACATATTAATTTGCTCATAATATTCTACTCATATCATTATCTTGACCTTATTGTATTGTGGCTATATTATATTTGATCCTATGATATTTAACCTATGATATTTGTGGTAGTATTAAGGCTTAAAAAGCCATCGAGCTTATCTATAATTGAAAAGGCTATAAATCATTATCTTTGCAGTCTAGTAGGTCAACATAGCCTCATGTTGCATGGAGTCTCAAATGAGCTAGCAACTTTTGGTGGTCCCTTGTAAGCATCTTTGACATTTCTACAGCATCAACAACTTGATAGATTCATAGGGCTTCAAGTCCTCTCATCTCATTCATCTCTAGACAACAATCTAGCTCAAAATTCTTTCCTTCGATGGGATTCACCTAGTGTAGTGAAATTTCACTATAGTTAGGCGACTCATAGGGGACTTCTACTTGCAAAAGGAAAAGAACCCAAAAATAGAAACCTTATCTATTGGGCATGGAGTCTAAAGAAACAAATATTAGGACTTTGGGAACTAATGGAAATAGGAGAGAAGATAAAATTTCTTACTTGAAGAGAAACATACATATTTGGGCAGGGCTTATGAAATGCTAAAAATAGGATCCTCCTTATATAGATTTCTTTGACTAGGAAATTCATTGAAATATCTTATCTAACCATCCCTCTTTTTCATCCAACCTTGTCTAGAAAGATCATGGGAAGTGATTTTTCAATGCAACTGAGTTAGCGAAAGCATGATTATTTGTCATTTCTTAGTTGTTTTGCTAATTCTTGGACCTCTTCATTTGTGCATCCATTCTTCCATCTATGCATGTGAATCATCTAGTGCATTTTTCCAAATTTTTTTATATGTAGATACCTAATCTAGCTAATACATATACAACACCTACTTTTTATCAAATTTATTTACATATATATTTACATAAATTTTGGTAAGATTTACCCTACCATTTGTTTCACATGTTTCCAATTCATCAAAATTGGAAATGTCTAGACCAAAATGACCTAAATATTTTCATCTATTAATTTTTTAGAACATGTGATTTTTTTTACCAAGGGGTGGTTTTTTTGGCTTTGCTAAATAATGAGTTTCAAATCTTGTGTAAGCTATAGCATCGAAACCTAACAAAGACATCTTATCTTTATCTTATGACTCCTCTATCAGCTTATCTAGGTATTTTGGCTCTTGTGCAAGATTGATGTCCTACTCTTCATGAGTTCCAACGCTTGTGTGTATATTGCATTGAAGTGGAGCATGGAAAACTCATCTCCTACCATCAACCCTTTTGTTAGCTTTTCTAGATCGTTTAGATACATTTTCTAGAACCATGATAGATCGAGTCTAACAGTTGATGATTGTTTGGATTCAAAATGTAATGAGTTCCCATGTTTATGTGGATTACTACATTGAGATCAAACATGGAAAAGCCATCCTCTATCATTGACTTGTCTATCAAATCCTCTAGGATTTTTGGAAAGTATTTTATCTTTGCTTAGGGATGCTCCAAAGCATCTTAAGCTAGATTAACACTTTTCTTATCATACCTTTCTATGTGATAGGGGTCGATCTTCTTAGCATAGATCTAGACCTTCTTTCCTTTAAAAGGAATTTCCACGTAAGTGCAATATAGTAGCAAATAACCCCAAATATTTTTTGTGAACTCTCTCAACAAACACAATCCAAATAGCGAAGGAAGATCCACCACTATCACCTCTTGTATTTTTATATATATGGAAACTTATGTAGCAACATTAGAATATAATTTATAGCTCATATTATCTCGACTAGGGTCTCATCAAGTTGCAGCACACCATAACTAGTTTGAACTTATTCTAAGCCCATCTCATCACAAACATCCTTAGGCATGACTGTTGTGGTATCTCCATAATTGACCATGCAATTGTGTACTATCCAACCTTCCATGCATAAGGACATATAAAAGGGTGAAAACTTCATCTTACCCATGCAATGGAAGGCTTAATATTACCCATGCCAAGAGACCATTGATTATGTGCCAAATTAAAGTCTGGGAGGATGAATTTGCCTAATATTGAGCTTTTTAGAGCTACTTTTAATAAATAAATTTATCTATAAATTAGCAGAGTGTCATACATACTAAATCTTGATGGAGTCTTCTTCAATTCTTTCACAATGTATAATTTGATGCTTTCAATAATTTTTCTTCCTTTCAAACTAGTTGCTTGAATCATCTAAACCTTCTTCAACTTCCACAATGTAGAATTCGATTCTTTCAATAATTTTTCTTCCTTTCAAACTAGTTTCTTGAATCATCTTTGATATTGTTGAGTAGCTTCTTTCCTTTGCTTTCTATAAATGGAAGGATACTACAACTTCCTTGAAAAATATTTCCTTGTTTTCTCTTAACTAGCCTTTGATGCTTCCAATATTTGATTAGCCTTTGGCACTTCTAGCTTAGTCTACTTCTTAGGTGCTTTTAGATTTTTATTAGCTTTATGTGCTTCTAGCTTTTGATTAGCCAGAAGCCTTTGGCCTTTGATAGGATTTTGGTGCTTCTACCTTACCCTATTTCTTAGGTGCTTTTGGCTTAGTCCACTTCCTAGACTAATCCCTTTGAGGTTGTGGAGGAATTTTTGGCTTCTAGGGATCCGACCACAAATGTATTTTTTTGGATCTTGTCAATATGTAGAGTGGATCAAAATTTGTAAGCTCTTTAGTAGCAAGGTTTTGTTTGGATCCATTAGTAGGCCTACAAGCCCTTTTGATTTTCTTTTTTCTTCCTAGGTTGTAGCTAGTTGGCATTGATGTTGATAAACCATGCAAGTGTCATCATTGTGAGTATCATTGAATGCTAAACACTAGTAGTTGTCCAAAGCTATGGATACTTATTTTTCTTGAATTTTGACAACTTGCTTTTTGGTAGCATTGATGGTAGAAGCCCCATGATATTTTGAAATGTAATAGTATCTTCTTTGTTGGTATTTGTCATACCACCTTTCAACATTTTTCCACTCTATTTTTATTACCTTATTTGTGAGATTTTTTACTACAACTTGATGGCAATTCTACCAAATTATCTCATGGGAAAAATATTCTAGGATCATACAAATATTACTCACAATAATGTGCATACAAAATAGAAAAAATAATATTAATAAAGTCTACTTTAGCATGCATTAAGCTATGTTATTTCAATTCTTATTACAAATGCATTGTCACAAATATATAATTACATGTGACTCCTCACATGCATGCATCTTGATCTTGTCTCTCCTCCATAACTCTTCACTTGACTACTTAACACTTTGCACTCTCTCAACTCACACTTGCATACCTCACACTTACACACCTTGCACACTTTATTACATAACACATGGACACTCCTCACACCTTGACACAAACATTAAACAAACATTTAACACACTCCCTAATCTAATATTCACATCATAAACTATTACATGACTAAGTAATGCAATATCTCCAACACCCCCTATTACATTATTTGGTAATTTTTCAAAAATTAAAAAATCTCACTTTTAATAAGTTGCATGATTCTTCTCTTTGTTTATTCAAAAACTTGCCCTTTTGAGTGATCATGGCATTGTTCAACCTTCTCTATATTTTGGACTTCTCCATCGAGCATAGGCCTTTCTTCCAATGATGCATCTTTAAAAACTGATCCATCTTTCATAAGTTTGATCCTTTTTTGTTCTCTGCTAATGTTTGAACCAATATCATTTGCTCTTTTCTAATTGTAACAACATCAACTGTAATAAATATAAAATGTAAATTTTCCCAATTTGCACCTTGAGCATCATAATATGAGCTATGCTCATAATGATTGTTTTCCTTAAAGTGGACTCCCTGCTAAAATTCATCTTTGTAATGCTTATTTTCATATATATCATCAGTGCATTCTTGACACAACCTGTATTTCTCATCTTATAATTTATCCTCCATGTTTCACTCCACAATTGGTTCTATGGAAGAATTTTCCTACACACCATGTGATTTAATCTTATTGTCATATAGTTTTATGAATTTTACCATATTGATAATAGTGTTGCAAATAACATCAATGTTCAATTAGTTATCATCTCTGGTAGTAATATTATTTGTCTCACATCATCATGTTAAATCATCTAATGTTATTTTTTTACCTTCATTTCTATAAGCCTCCTCCTCTCTATATCATGTAAATTATCCATTCATAATTAGGGTTTCCAAGTAGGTAACTTTCCTAATTCTTAATCAAAAGCTAAATGACTACTCTCTATTTTCCTTCTCATCTTTACACCAACTATCATGGCACATACCATCACTTTCAATCAAAGTAGTGTGCCTCCAATCTTTCTTATTAAGGGATCCATCAATTTTAACATTTTCTTTTAAATTTAACCAACCATCTTTGTCACAATTTATACCAAATGACTAATAGGCCGGTACAAAATATTTACTGTACAATTTTAGCAGTGACATTAGTTTACTTGAGAATTTTTAGACAATTCTTTAGAGGTTTCCTTAATGCATTAGTTAAACATAATAGTCATAGCCTTCCACAAATTGCCATCGTTATTTCTATGTATTCGGATCTCTCTATCTTTGCTATCAAAAAATGATTTAAGAGTGTTTCTGAAAAGATGCTTTGTCAAGAAATGATTTTAAAATATCTTTGACTTTAAAACATTACTAAAAAATGCTTTCCATTTTTGTTTCTCTCTTTCTTGGTCTATGTCCTCATCTTCAGCAAACTTCATTCTTCTCTTCAATTGTCTACCATAATTGTTGTGCAAGGTTATCTCCAAACTTTGTGTCCATTTAGTCAATATTGATTCCCTCTAACTTGCAAGGTTCACACAAACAACAAAGATTAATTCCACTAGTTATTTTTCAATGAAATATTACCAACATTACAAGAGATTGCCTGTAATGGCCCACCCTAGCAGGATGTTTCCTTGATGATTGATTTATGAATTGTTGTATGGATATCAAATGCATAATCTTATTTTATTTTATCAAGATGTGTTGATAGTTACACTTTATGTTTTCTAAAGTTGGATTATGCTACTTTTAGAATATGGTATTGCTAATGAATTTTGTGGTTGCAGGACCAAGTACTCTCATGGGTGGATTGGTATGGGACAACCACCAAAGTTGAGAGAAAAAGGGAAATGATGGATGAATTCTCATCAACAACCACAAGGGTAAAAACCCTCATATAGATGCATTGCATATATGTGTGTGTTTAATTAAAAATGAATCTTTGGGCAAGGAGGTTGTTATTAAGCAAAAGAGCCATCCTTAGTAGGCAAGTGATAACATTGCAGTTATTGTAAAGCCTCCTACTTAAGGAAAATATTGTTTGCACATATTTTGATTTGCAAAAGCCCTTGTGTTGTTGCATGTGTTTTGAAGCATGGAAATTGTTTGGTTAACAATTTTATCAAGTTAGGTATTAATAATAATGTTGGTATTATTAATACTTAAAATATTAAAATATTGATGTTAATGGTTAATATTAACATTCAATATTAATTAAATTAATTAGATGAGTAATTAATTTAATTATTATTATATTATTACTAATGTTAGTAATTAGCACTAATATTAGAAAATGATATTAAATAATGCTATAAGAGAATGATTTAATTATAAATACTTACCTTTTTGGATATTAGTAAGTTAATATTTAATTTAATAGGTAAATATTTGTAAAGGAGGCTTAATTAATATTTATAAGGATGGAAAGTTAGAATAATGAAAAGTGAAAATATTGAATAGTTGGAAATCCTCTTAACATTACGGACAAGAAAGAAAGAAAGGAGTTACATGATGGTTGAGCTTCGTTTACTTTCCTTTAAAAATGCTACTGAAAAATAAAATAGAGAAAACCAAGAATTGGTTGAAAGATCAAAAAAGAAAGGTTGAATAGAAGGTATATTAACAAGAAGGATTGTGATGCTTGTGGAGGTAGGGTATTTTCTAATCTATGCTTAAGCTATGAAGCTTGTCTCTCTTCAAATAAATTTATTTGATATTGAATTTTTAATCTAGAATGCTTAAACATATTGGGCTTTCCTCTATATTGCATCTGTAATTTTGTGTATAATCAGTATGGTTTGTGATGTGCTTTGATTTTTTTAACTGCATGCCAATTATAAAATATAACTCTATCCAAGCCTTGTCAAAAAGGCAAAGGAAAATAAACTCATTTAGAACAATGATGGATAGCATTATGCCTTGAAATGACAAGACTAGATTGTAGGTGTGCACCTCCTTGAGTTTATTTTCTAGTTGGTGTGTAAAAATAATCTGGTGAGTTAACATGTGATTAAGCCTTGGCTAACGTAGAAAATCTATTTTGTGATAAATGGAATTGAATGACTAGATTTTGTCACATATCAAACCCATTTTTGAAGAAACCTATATTTTTATTTCAAATGGAAAGCCAATTCAGTATTTCTTTCTTAAAAAATAAAAACTAAAATTTAATTTTGTGCATTATTCGGTAACCACTTTAGCATTTGTCCATGTTATGTAGTGGTTCTATCCTATCAATTATTCTCCTCAACTCCTCTTGGAAATAGAATTCTATTAAATCATTTATTTCAATCCTCGTAGAGGAAAATTGGTGTTATTTTATTCAACTCGAGTCATTATATATGTATATTTTAATCTTTAGCTATTTTTGTTATTTAAGAGTAATATTTAATTAGAAATATAGTTCCTTTGAAAGAAATAAAAGAAATTTATTTTAATATAGATGGATTTGGGATGTACAGAGTGTGGGTTGTAAAGATAACACATGCATTCCAAAGTATTGGAAATTAGTGATTCCAATCTTCGTAGAGGAAAACCAGTGTTGTTTTATTCAACTAGAGTCATTTTATCTGTATATTTTAATATCTGGGTTGTCTTTGCTATTTAAAAGTCTAATATTCAATTAGAAATCTATCTCTTTGAAGGGAATAAAATCTATGGGGTCCATCCAACCCAACAGTATAACTAAAGAACTCCTTCCATTGTTGTAAGTAAAAAACGGAGGTTACCTGTTTATGGAATATGAAACTATTATTGTAGGCTTTGCCCTATTATTATTTAAATAATGCATGTGTTTATTCATGATTGATAATATATAATTTACGTAGGTAACTAATAATTTCATTGAGATATATCAAGTGCCATTAGCTCAACCAATTAGATTTCTCAACATTTCAAGGAGGAGACCTAGGTTCAAATCTTGTCAAATGATACATGGATAATAGCCAAGCTTTGTTGTAATACCACTATGTGGTGATGATGTAATATGGATTGGGCCCATTTTGATATCATATAACCCATTAAAAAAATAGTTTCATTGAGATATGAAGATGAAAGTTTTAATTTAATATTATAGGATTTGCTTATTTATTTATTTATTTATATTTGGTTAGTGTGAGAAACCCCTACAATCGATGTTCAGAGCTGGGCATCCCCATCCCACCATGACCTCTCATAAGAGGGAGAGTTGAGCTTATCAATAGAGGCAAAACATATAGCCATACACACACCCACCCCTCACACACTCGCCCACATTGTGGTTTGAACCTTGGACCTCTTGAAGAAGGGCCAAAGCCCAAACCATTGTGTTGCTCCCCTAGGACTCAAGCTTTGCTTATTATTATTGGTTAAAATAAAATATATAATTTTTTAAGTGAAAAATCCCTTGCGGGGCTGCCTTGGTCTGAGAGACAATGACCAGGGGGTTCTACACCGTCAAAGTCACCCGGGAGTCGCGCCCGGCCCTGCCCGCACCAATATTGTCAATTGAATTTTGGGTACCCAATTCAACTTTTTGGTAGGGTGGAGATTCAAACCCGGGACCTCCCTTGGAGGATTGCCCTCTCCTCTCCAACTCACCTACAACACCTAGGTTAAAATAAAATATTTTTAATTAAATGATGGTTTGCTTAATTATTTTATCATCAATAGTTCTAGGGATGAAAACTATTGGTTAAAATAGAAGAATTTTAATTAAATATTATTTTGCTTAATTATTTTATTAATTAATAGTTCTAGGTATGAAAACTATTGGTTAAAATAGAAGACTTCCTAATTAAAAAAATGTCATGTTGTGTATTTATTTAATTTTTGTAATTAGTCAATAGTTTTAGGGATGTTCAGGAACGATAAAGGTGAGATTATTTTGGCCTTCTCCAAAAATTTGGGTGTTCAGACCAATCACTTCGTAGAGGCCAAAGCCCTTTTCCAAGGAATGGATCAGTTTGAGTCTGTTGACTATAAAAAAGTGATCATTGGGATTTCTTAAACATTATTAATTCAGTGAGTGGCTCTCAAGGCTCTCAAATCCCCAGCTAGAGCATAGCAAACATGATTGTGAAATCCAAAAGATTCATCCAATCTCTAGAGGAAGTCCAATTTAAACATGTTTTTAGAGAGCGAAACAAGTTTGCGTATTTTCTTGCCAATTTGGGTCTACATCAAGATGGGATTTCAATTTGGAGGGAAGATTTCCCCCAAGATCTCTAAAATTTGAGCAATATTCTTTGAGTTTCTTTGTGTTTATTGCTCTTCTCTATTCATGATGACTAGCTTTATGAAACTTTACTTATGTTATAATATGGAGATAGACCTTATTGTAGGTCTAGGTTCTCAATGCCCTAGCCTGTAGAAAATTTTCCTAGGAAACTTAAATTTTTTAAAATTTGATTCTTTTCAAAATGGTGCCAACCCTCTTGAGTTTTGGGACCCCCTTTGGAGGTGGCAGTGGGTGTAGGTCCAAGCTAGAAAAGTTAATTAGATTAATAGGGGGATGTTAAGTCCTTGGATGACATGAGCTCTTATTTAGAAAGAATGTTGATCACATGGATTTTGCTTTGGAGGTTACAATTTTGGGGGATTTTTAACACATGCCACTTTCAATTAGAGTTGCATTGGACGATGAGCTCTAGTACAACTAACCATCACAACTCTATTTGCATGAATGCCAAAACGAAGATTCACCTTAGAGTATCCTTAAAAGGAAAGAATGTAAACCTTGGTAGGTGTGCCTCAATGCAATTGGTGGAAACCTCCTTTTTCTCCTCTCAATCAACTTGCATGGGAGGAAATTGTAGGTTAGGTCATGGGGTGGCATTGCATGCATCTCAAATCATGTGATTAGGTGTCGAAAAACTTTCATATGTTCTAAAAAATCCTCCTTAATAATTGTAGAGATGGGAGATAAGTTACCAAGTGGCTTTTATTGAGGGTTGTCTTTTCAAGGCCTCATTCTTTGAATCATCTTCTTATTCCTTAGTGAGAATTCTATAAGATGAGGTGGCATAGTTTTAGCACACTCGAATCTGGTATAGCTTGTGTTGGGTTTACATTCATTTTTAACCTAATGATTGGGAAGGTTGATATCTTTTATCTGATTAATCCCAATGCTCCATTCTTTGTCCCAAGATCGCTCGTTGGGTTTCATCATTGGTATTGCTTTTAAATTTTGAGACCTAAATTATTTTCAAAGCAATAGTATCTTGTGCATATAGGTATTCATTGGAAAACTCCTAACAATATTTGTATCTTCTCTGGTGTTTCTAGAACTAGTCCACTTGTATCATTGCTTAATTGGAGTATTCCTAGTGTAGGGTTTTGAAATATGGAAGGGGTGGTAATTGAACCAATCACTCTTAACTTAGAAGAGGATGCCAATAAGATCATGAAAAAAGAGGTATTCTCCAGTGTTTAATGAAATTTAATGGGTTTGACAAGGAGGTCTCGAAGCAAATAGCTTATTCTTGGAGGAACGGGGTGATGAGAGTTAGAGAGCTAGAAATTGAAATTTCCTTCCCTTTAATTGTTGAAGTTACTAGCCTCTCCTTGGATGGTGTTTTTCATAATAGGGAGAAGCGCTCCCTTGCCAAGAAAATTAAGTACGTTTTGGGCGAAGACGAAGTCCTGGTTTAAGTTTAGAATGGCTACCAGAGAAACTACCTTAAGTCATCATGGGACAGGGTGGCCCTAGTCATAACGAAGTGCTTCTTGCTAGATTAGGACCAAGATATTTTTAGGAGTTACCATTTTGTGTTTCTAAACCAACTTTGACACACGAGGCTTCTAAACATTCCCTCCTTCCTTTTCTAGTCTATGGAGAAGTCCATGATATAGGTTAAAAAAAGGTGAAGCATCAAACCGCATCCACCAAGGCTTGGAAAAATTGATCTATGAGCATATGGAAAAAGTTAGGAGCATATTGGGGGAGGTGATTTTGGCTCTGATGACCAACCTGATGAAGCTTCAAGTTGCCAAAGGTTTCCCTATTTTATCTCATTTCAATTCCAGCAATTCTCAAGCTCGTTATGCAAACCCTACTGCCCCTATCTCCATCACTAGAGAAAAGATACCAAAAATGATGAAGAGATAAGGAGAAGCCTTTGAAACCCCTAAAGGAACCAACAAAAGTGAGGAAAAATCTAGGCATTCTACATGCCTATTCACTAAATCAGTCAAAGCCTTAGTTATCAAATTCGTCGAATTTTTAAAATAAAATTTGAAATTCGTCAAACTTAAAACCTTAGCGAATAAGTTCTCTGAATTAACCTTAAATTCACCAAGAAAAAAATGGATAGAAACCTTAAATTCACTAAGGAAAAAAAATTGAGTGGAAAAGAGGTGGTGAACGCATGCGGTAAGAAGAAAATGCAAAATACAATGCATGCAGAAACATGTGTTTTCAACCAAGAAAATGCATGCACTACCATTTTAGGTTTTCTTCATTATATTTGATCTTTTTTTCCTTTATATTTGACATTTAGAAAAATTTAAAACATCTAAAAATTACATTAAATTTTTCTCATACCTGAGTTAAATAAATTTATTGTGATTCAATTTTGTTGTTTGTATATAAATTTTCTCTTTTTTTGTTTTATATATTTTTTAAATAAAATTAAACAATATATATATATATTTAAATTAAAGTTTATATTAAAATGTAAAAAGAAGGTTTACATTTTTTCATACATTTAAATAAAATTTTATAGTTAAATGTTGAAAGTGAAAACAAATGATATTTTTTTTATTTAATTATTTAAAATGACACCATTAAAATCTACTCTAGAAGTTTAAAAATATATGACAAGAAAATTATTAATGTTTGTTTCGTCTTCATTTGATTTTTCTAGTTATTAATTTATATACATAATATTACAATTACATTTATAATATATCGAACTTTATGTCAAATTTTATTTTGAATTTTTAAATGTGTCGAATTTCTTTCGAACATCAAGAGTGTCGAATTCGAACACGAACTCGAACTTGATAACTAAGGTCAAAGCTAAGAAGATCCCACTCTTTGTTGAGGATATTGACTTGGATGAATCAGCCTCTTCCAGTAAGAAAGCTAAACCCCCTTTGGGCCAGTGGGCAGGAGGAAGGGAAAACAATTAGACCACAAGATCCCCCCAAAACTCTAAAATATTTCAAAAAGATGATGATGAAGTTCTAGAATTCCCTTATTGGCACCCTAAATGTGATTATTTTGTGCATCAAGGAAATTAAAATGATGATGGAATGGAATCAATGAGATCCAAAAGTATCGATGATGGTTAAGGGTGGAGCTAGGGAAGGTGAACCAAAATATTGAGTCATATTTTTCTTGTGGGTTGTCTCTTGGTTTTTGTGATGCTTGATGTTTTTTCCTACTTTGTACATATCCCTCTAGTGGGAGTTGATGTATAGTCATTGGGATTTTTATTTTGGTTCTTTTAGGATCCTAGAATATCTGCTTGCTCTGGGTTCTCATTGTTCCTTTCTTGACTTTTTTGTCTTGTTGTAGAAGTTGTAATTTTGTTTGGTGGTTGGTCCCACTATTTGGGATAGTTTAGTTCTCTATAGTTTTTGAGTTCTCCCATGGGAATGTAGTTTATCTTTCTTTGTAAAAAAATTGGGGACCCTTTCAAAACCCATTCTTTCACCTAATAAAAAATAATAATTTTAGGGATGAAAACTAGTGGATATTGTAGAAGCCTTTTGATTGAGTAATGTTATTTATTAAGTAATTAATAGTTTTAGGGATGAAAACTATTGGATATTATAGAAGACTTGATTAAATAATGTTATATTTATTAATTAATTAATAGTTTTAGGGATGAAAACTATTGGTTAATATTGAAGACCTTGATTAAATAATGTGTTTATTTATTTATCAATTAATTATTTATGGATCCATAATCAAGGGAAGTATGAATTCTCTCAATGTTCTTACATGTTTTGGATGTGGTTTGTGTAGCAATAGATCCATAAATGAGTGAGAGAAGTATGGGATTCTCTCAATGTTCTTGCATGATTTGGATGTGGCTTGTGTAGCAATAGATCCATAAATTAGTGAGAGAAGTATGGACTTCTCTTGTTATGACTAATAAGCATTACGCCATAATAATCCTAGTTGAGTTGCGGTGAGGAAATAACTAGGTATATGTGAATGATACACCTTGATCAATGAGGTTCAAGTGGCCCAAAAGCGGTAAGGCTTTTGGGTAGTCCTAATGGTGAGGCTTGGACAAGTCCTAGCAGTGAGGCTTGGGCATATTCCTAATGGTGAGGCTTGGGAATCTTAAACGGTGGATTGGTATGGGACAACCCATCGGCTCATTCACTAGGTTTGCATATACGTTAAAGTCTTGTATTGTAATGGAATCTCTAAATTGTATGATGCATGTTAGGCTTGCATATACATTTCATTATGGAACTAAGATCTTGCATTGTTATTGAATGATTTTTAATGTATGATGCATGTTAGGCTTGCATATACATTTTATTAAGATCTTGCATTGTTATTGAATGATTATATTTGTATGATGCATGTTAGGCTTGCATATACATTTTATCATGGAACTAAGATCTTGTGTTATTGTGGAATAATTTATTGGTATGATGCATGTTAGGCTTGCATATACATTCTATCGAGACCAAAATATTGCATTGTTCTTGTATGAATTTCTTGAATAGTGCATGTTAGGCTTGCATATGCATATAATAGTTGTCTTGATCCCTAAACTTCTATTCAAAGCTCATGAAGAGACCTTTCAAGAGGACTACCTTGAAAGAAGATGAAACTAGGGACCATTTATGTTCAAATGTATCATTGTAATAAAAAAGCAATACTTGGAAAGTGTCTTTTATGGAAAATATGTTATGCAATATTATGATGTCATGTAAATATTCTCATTACATTGTGTGAGATTTGTGCAAAGAATGGAAGATTAAATAATTTTATTCTTTTAAGTTCTTATAAATAAGTTATTTTCAAAATGGAAAGGATGTGTTATTGATGGGAATGATAGAACCCAATTGATGGATTATGATGATGATTTCTTTAGATGTTGATTTTGTCCTTTCATAAATCAAGGAAATGCTAAATTCTAGTGTTATGATTGAAGAAGTATTTAATTTCCTAGTATTTAGCAATGTGTTATGTTGAATTTAATTATGATTTAGCATTTTATTTCCTTTTGGAGAGATATTAATAAATGTAAAGACTCTTGGGCTTGGGAAGGGGTTTTGGGACATGAAATTAGAGCCATATTAGTAATCCCTTAAACCTAGATGAACCCAATTCCTAGTTGAGTTATGGTGAGGTAATAACTAGATATTCATGAATGATACGCCTTGAACGGTGAAGCCCAGGTGGTCCAAAGTGGTGAGGTTTTTAGGTAGTCCTAGTAGTGAGGCTTGAATGTATTCCTAACAATGAGGCTTAGGAATCATAATGATGGATTAGTATAGGACAATCCACCAGATCATTCACAAGATAGTATAGTGGTGGCACCTTGTGATGAGGCAAAAGTGACCATGATCATTACCAAGTGAGTGGTAATGGTCTTAGTTAGCTCATGGTGAGGTGAAGCTAACTAACCACTAAGGCATCATGCCAGATTAATCCTACATAGATGGACTTATGTAGGGTTAGGGAATAGGCATCTCCCTTTAAGAATTATGGGCCTTAAATAATAATCCCTACATCATGGTCAAGTTGTCCTATATCGATGAGGGTATAGTAAAAGTGGGAGAATTACTGATGGCGTCTTTTCTAAATAATGAGGTTTAAAAAAGTGAACCCCAAAAAGTATGGAAAGTTGGCCACTCTTGTCCACTTGAGTGTTGTCCTTGAGTGTTGTCTACAACGACAATGAACTCAAAATATGGTTATGCCTTATACTACTAAAATATATTGGGTCTTCTTTGTGAGTTATTCCTTATGAAAAAAATAGCTCTCCCTTGGGTCGATTTGGTGGTTTGTTACACTGCCAACCATTTCTCACTTTCAAGCTAGTTATTAAAAAAAATGATTGTATTTTCTTCCTCATAACATTCAGTAGTTCCTTTGCATTCATCCAAAAATAATATTGCAATTTTTTCTTTCACTTATATCTCCCAAGATATAAATTATGTATATGCTCAATTAATGTTCTCACCTTAAATAATGTTATTTGGCATTTCATAGGTCCAAATGAATTACATGAAACATCTCTTCTACCACATCAAAGGTCTTTGGAAATGATTTGAATCTACTTCAAATTATTGTTATTGTTACCTGTGGTTCCTCAGGTATTGTATCTTTTAATTTGTTTGCTCAATAATTTTTCCTCTGCTCTTAATATTTCAACACATTCATAGCAATTTCTTCTTCACAACTATGTTTCTAGCAAAAAAATGTTTCTCATTCGATGTTTGTCTAATAGAATTTCAAAATATCTTCTCCACTCGAGCAATGCTCAATAATATATTTAGCATATATATTTCTTCTCCAAAAAATCCTTAAATCCAATACTTGACTTCTTCAAATCCAATAATGCAAATATCTCCAACTTTCTTTCCTCCTTCAATGAATTCAAATTTCTTCCTCTAAAAAAATATGTTTATTATCTCTCTAGCAATAATATTAATGCTTCCAAATAATAAAAAACAATTTAATTTATTCCTCGATCAAATTATCAATTCAAATAAGCCTTACCTTGTAATTCTTTCTTCAATATTCTCTACTTTCAACAATCAATCTCTATATTTTGGGCCACTATCCCTTCAATTCGATCCACCAGATGGTTTCTTCAAATACCTTGAAACTTCTTCTCATCAACCTTATTCAATATTTCATTGCTTCTTCAAATTTCTTCCAATCTTCAATATTTGAAACTGCATCAGTGAATTATCATAGATAACATGAGTGAAATCATGAACCTTCCTTCAAGGCATGGTTTCTTGCACTTACAATTTCCTTACCATGAGTCTTTCTTTTTCAAGGCTTGACTACTTACAAGTACAATATTTTCATTTCTTGTCTTCCACAAATATGAATTTTCCTTCTACAAAGCTTGACTCCTTCAAAAACACAATCTTCTCAATCTCTTCAATCTCTCTCAAATTTTGCAAACTCACTCACTATGAACCAAGATGGATTTCACCACTATGGCTTTGATGCCACTAGTGGAAAATTTGCCAAAATATTTCACAAGTAGAATAATCTAGGATAATACAAATATTACTCACAATAATGTGTACACAAAATACAAAAATTAATATTAATAAATTCTACCTTTTTTTTTTTGGTAGATAAGATACTATAGCATTAATACCGGGTTTTACAGGTTGACCCAAAATCTTTTACAAAAATCAGCCCAGGGTTGTTGATGAACATATCCTTACTAAGGATCCTATATATGTAAAATCTACATGCCGCCAAAGCCATTACATCCGGTAAGGCACATAGCCTGTTATCAAAAAGAAACTTCCCATACAACATTTTGGGTATACCCCGAGAAAACACACATGCATCATAATTACAAAAAAGAAACGGACACGGATCCCTTCCTTGAGACAATGGAGAAACAAAAAGCTGCAGACACACATAGCAGAGCACTGAAAAAAACTCCCACAAGCTCTGTATTGATAGTTACTCTTAATAATTCTTTGGTAATTGTTTTCTTAATAAATTCTACCTTAGCATGCATTAAGTTGTGTTATTTCGATGCTTGTTACGAATGCTTTGTCACTAATATATAATTACATGTGACTCTTCACATGCATGCCTCTTGACCTTGTCTCTCCTATATAACTCTTAACTTACCTACTTGACACTTTGCACTCTCACAACTCACACTTACACACCTTTCACACTTTATTACATAACACGTGGACACTCCTAACACCTTGACACATATATTAGATAAACATTTAACATGCTCCCTAATCTAATATTTACACCCTAAACTATTACTTGCCCAAATAAGGTAATATCTCTAACAAAGCTACCAACTCTTACATCTTTGCTAACTCTTTTGACTCCAAGGTGAGTATTGATGACAATGTACACGTTGGACTAGTAAGTTGAGGATATAATTAAAGTGTAGGCAAGGTGGCAAGAGAAGGGTTTCATGAGGCCAAAAGTGAAGGTTGGTGGCTTAGTTATTGGATCTTAGGAAAATAGGGCATTATGAATTTGGGATGGAGCTTACCAACTAAGATGAACATATTTTTAGCTTAAAAATCCTCTTGGAAGATTTGAGGAAATCTCATCTCATTAGTCTATCAGATTTGAAGACCTAAGTCTATAACAAAAGCACAAAGATAATAGATGTAGGCTTGGGCATGTGATGGCCTAATATCCCAAGGAACTCTTCTACAAGTCTTGTTGAACTAGATATTGAAATCCATTATATTCTCTTAAGGATACCTTTGACTACAAGTGAAGTAG
This sequence comes from Wollemia nobilis, assembly GCA_028583015.1. NCBI lineage: Eukaryota > Viridiplantae > Streptophyta > Pinopsida > Araucariales > Araucariaceae > Wollemia > Wollemia nobilis. The sequence goes on from JAQPPZ010016234.1 coordinate 40,571, forward strand.
GTGAGCAAAGAAAAGGGATCCCCTAGATCATTGAACTCTATGATAAATGGTTCAGCAAGGTCAGCCCAAGTGCTAATGCTATCTTCCTATAATGAATGGTACCAAGCAAATATTTTTCCTCTAAAAGATAGAGCAATCAACATAACCATTTCATCTTCATGAACGATATTATAAGCAATAGCTAAAGCAACTATATCTTGGCAATGTTCATAGATTGTATTGTTGGTACCATTATGGGAGGGCAAGGCTTTTAATGTAGATTGAGGAATATCATGGAGATTTGGAAGATTGAGAGGTCTAATACTATTCCAACTATGGAATATGCATCTAGCCATAACTTATGGTGAAGATCTAGTAGGTGATTGCAAAGAAATGACATGTAAAGAAGTGGATCTTTGAATTGAGAAATCATGGACAGGTGAAAGTGACTTACCTTTTCTACATGTCTAGATAGTTGGTAGATTAGAAAACTACACTAGTTCTTTTGATCTAGTGATCATGTGATTTTGGATCCGTGTCTTTCTAGCAATGTTGCCATTCTTAGGTTCTTTCAATAGTGGAGTTGTTAGGTGAATAGATTTTATCCACTTTGTGAGACCAAGATATTCACCAAAACTTGATCATCCAAAAATGTGGGCATGCCCAATTCTCTTATACACATGGTGGATCTAACTTCTAATTAGGATATTGTTATGATTTAGGTCCCATCAGGCATGCCACAACTCTTCATCTTCCAATCAACCTAGATATAAAATATACACCTTAGACTAGAGTCAAGATTAGATGATCTAAAATTGCTTTTAGATCAACCTTCGGAGAAGGCCTACTCCTTGGAAATGATTGAAAAGTAAAGAAAAGAGCAAAAGAGAAATAGGGGATACAGAGATAGAAATAAGATTTAAGGTAGATAAAATTTAGCTAATAGCAAGAATGTAGGTTGGATGGACATAGACTAGCTATTGTAATCAAATGCCTAACAAAATTTCCCCCCATCAAATCAGATACAAAATAATCATAATATCTATAGCATCCAATATTCCAAACATTTTACTAAAATGAACCAAACTACTATTTCACATAAAAAAATTCGCCCCAGTTGAAACTAATAAAAATATCAAAAGTGCAAATATTAGTATTCAACATCTCAAACCCCCTAAGAGCAATGATCTAAATAGCTCCCATCCTAATAGCATTTGCTTCAACCCCTATTAAAAGAAGGCAAATAACATCAAGCCTAACATAATTCAGTACCATTAAAGCTTAAATGAAATGCTAAGTGTGCAATGTATTACTATAAATATCGCATAAACTTTGACAAACAATAGCCAAACAATCCTTTGATTGTTTTTAGGATAGCTTAGAACATCAACTTATAAAAAGGTAAATAATGAATTGTTGACCCTTAAAAATGAGGAGCATTGCCCCTCTATATCTTTCACTATGCTAAAATAAAAATAATAACTACATATAATATTAGTCAAAATGACTAGGCACGATCCTAGATTGAGCTAGAATACTCAACCTATTGAGCTTACTCTGCACATCTTTTATCAGATGGTTACGATTCTTGATATACTCAACATTTTCTTCAACCCCTAATAACATAAGGCAAACAACATCGAGCCTAACATAATTCACTATTGTTAAAGCTTAAATGAAATGCTAATTGTGCAATGTATTACTACAAATGTCGCATAAACTTTGACAAACAAAAGCCAAACAACCCTTTGGTTACTTTTAGAATAGCTTAGAACATCAATTTACAAAAAGGGAAATATTGAATTTTTGACCCTTACAAATGAGGAGAATTACCCCTCTTATAGCTTTCACTATTCTAAAATGGAAATAATTATTACATATAATATTGGCCAAAATGACTCGACACAATCCTAGGCTGAGCTAGCACACTTAGTCTATCGAGCTTACTTTGCACATCTTCTATTAGAAGGTTATGACTTTTGAGAGACTTTGTCATGTTTCATGGAGGTGGATGTCGCTTTCTATCTCTAGCAAATGCTACATGGTGTAACTGCTCATTTTTTGAGCACTAGGTGTCCTTGTTGAAGTCCTTGAGTTTGGAGTATTGGTTCCACATGTCTTGCATTTGGGGCTCCCTCTTTGCATTCCAAACTCTCTTATGTGTTTCTCACATTATGCTAGAACCTTTGGGAGCTTAGCTAGAATGTTTGGCCCACCATCTTCTAGTCTTAATACAAATTGCCTTATGAGCCTTGCACTTTGCCAAAGATTTTAGATTTGGATCACTCTTTGTTGATGTCAGCACAAAAAAAAAAAATTGGCTTACCTTTTCCCTCCTTTTGCTTAGTTAGAAGCCTCGGTCCAAGATGTTGCTCCTTTGTGCTTGTTCATCATCTTGAAACTGATGTCATTGCTTGGAATTTTTAGCATGCTATCCTCTAGACCCAAATGAATTTTCTTCCCTTGTGCCAAAACACTTGAGCGCTCTTGCTGAGCTTTTTGTTAAGAATTTTTGGCTTGCCTTTTTAGCATGTTTGGAATAAGTTAAAGCTTTTGGCTTAACTTGTATAGGCAGATCTTTATCTAAAATTCCTCCCTCTAGCTTTAGATGAAAAATTGCACGAGTCTTCAATCCTATAAGCCTTTTGTTTTTCATTGCACTTTTGAGGTGACCTTTATACAAACTAACAAGGCTAAACGATTTGTAGAAGTTTCTTAACTTGAAACGCTTGCATTTCCACACATTTTTAGCTCTTATGTTCAATGTCATTCCTTTGTATAGCCACCTCAGGTCCCCTCTTCCTTTCTCCACTTTTCTTGATCTTCTTTTCCAAGAACCCCTACAAGGTAATTATAGAGGGGCCTATCAGGTGTGGAGTATAGCTTGGTTTTAAAACCCACTCCTCTTAATGATAAGTGAATCCAAAACCGTTGTATGGGACTAAGTTTTGCTTAAGGTATATCCCTTTTTGCTATTATTAAAAAGGATCAAGGACTCTTATCAATAGAAAAATCTAGCTTATTTGTTACCACAAAGGTTGTAAACCATTATCTTTATAGTTCAATAGGTCAACATAGCCTTGTCGTGCAGGGAGTCTCAAATGTGCTAGCAGCTTTAGATGCAAGCCTTCCCTTGTAAGCAACTTTGGCATTTTTATAGCATCAACAACTTGATAGATTGATGGAGCTTCAAGTCCTCTCAACTCATTCAGCACAAGGAAATAATCTAGCTCAAAATTCCTTCCTTCAAAGGGATTTGCTTGGTGTAGTGAAATTTCACTACACTACTCACTTATAATTACAACTTTAAAATTAAAGATATTTTTAACAAAATTTGTGTTTGTGTTGTCCATGGTTTGGATATATATATATATTCAAATGTTGGCACCATAGCCTTATGGACTTCAAACTAAGAAATATTCTAAAGGATATTTGCTTTTAGCTATAAATCATTAGGAATCTTCTACGTAAGATTATGCAAGTAAATAAATTATCATAATGAATAAGCCAAAAATTCAAAAATTGAATTTGCATGATGACCCAACTGATCCCTCTCAAAATTACATGACAAAATGCTATATTAAGGCCCTAAGCTATGTATATAATCATATGAGCGCAACCCAAGTTGAATCTCCACCTGATTGATACTCCCATGAAAATCCTGCCAGCTTGTAATACCACAGATATGTGGTTCATTAAAATATCATAATAATAGGGTCATGATGTAATAAAGGTGGTGCTGTTTTAGTCCTTTATAACCAACTAAATTACCAAAAAATATAACCAACCAAATTACCAAAAACTATAAAAATGAAATTAAAAAAGAATACCTCAAAGTCTTGGAATTAATCATGTGATACTACGGTTAGTTTCGGAAACTGCTTCACTCAAGGTGACTTGGTGAGTCAATTCAGTACTACCCAGTACCTAATATTATCAAATTTGACAAAAACAATTTGTAACACTGGTTTTTGCTTAACTATACAAATAAACAAGCATTGCAAAAAATTACGAAGGTCCGCTTTTTCAAGAAAGCAAGCATTATGCCATTCATTATAAACTTAGAAAGCCAATTCAAACATTGCGATATTAAGTTCATTTTAAATTCATCCTCGTTACCGAAATTTCTGAGCATAAATTGGACTTCACTGAATTTTTAAGAAATTTACACCAGAGGACGAAAATAAAAACATTACAATATCGTGAGGGAGCGCCCTGAACTGGCACTAGGAATCCTGTCATACTTGGTGTTCTCAAGTGGAACCTAGCGCAAAGAATGGGATTCATTTCAGACAAATAATTACATATTGCATATTCCAGAAGCCCAATAATCGCGAACCACTCTAGGCACTTCTCATTCATGGAATGCAAACCATATCTGTTGAATGTCAATTTTCTTAGGCCTAATCTGCCGAAAACTATTTTGCAGACTATAGTTGTACATCTGAAGCATTGTGGCTGTGGAGGATCCTTCATCTTCCCAACATGCTTGGTCAAAGATATTGACTTTACAATACTATGACCAGCAAAAGGGACTGAAGACCACAATTACTCAAAGCATGCAGTATTTTAAAATTTATGATACAACAGACAGGCTCAGCTGACAGCAAGCTCCACTTGTTCCTCTTGTTGGACTTGTTCTACTTGTTCCACCTGCTGATCACTATCTCGGTAAGGGTCTAATATATTCTTAATTTCTTGGGCATTAAGTGTTTCCTTATCCAGCAAAGCATTTGCAAGTGCATGTAATGCTGCTTCTTGCTGCAAAACAAATAATATATCCAACTCTTATTAGAGAAACAGGAACTTCACAAACAAATCAAACTGATGCACATAAAAAATAAGGCAATGAAAAGCACCAAGAGGTAGGAATCCAAACACAAAGAAAAAGACCAGAGAGATGGTTTAGTAACATTACACAATGAATAAGAAAATTGCACACCAAAGATCAGACAAAAACTATCATTACATTCTGATTAGCAATCTCTTAAGCATATTAAATCCTATTATGGTGCTCATTTAGACAAAATTGTGTATAAACGCTCATGGTGACTAGTTCTATCATAGAAAAATTGCTATATTTAAAAGTCTAACCATGCTATGAAAACATTTTTACTGGAGAGATACAAGAGAATATGAACAGGCAGACATTTCAGTGTAAAGATAGAAAATTAATCTCACTTGAGTGGTTGCCTTATCTCCGCTCTTTAGAAACTTGAAAGGCATTTCCTCTGCCTAATAACACAAGGATGTTGACAGCCAGAAATAGGTAGCAAAGAAAGAACAAAAGGACTCCCTTCAAAAAAAAGGTTCACAAAGTTGCAGTTCATAGTCAAGCAAAGGATGGCACCAACAGATTATCAACAACTATATGCTCTCACAAACAGAGACAAAAGGTAGTTGTCATGAGGTAAAGCAGCTTTTAATGTCCACAAGGCCCCGTAGGCCATATGGACGACCCTCGTAGAGGATGTTATTTATCCAATATATGTTTATCCAACCAAACTCTGGTTCAAGAAGTATGGTGTACAACTCTACCCCCATTGGATTTGAACTTTGACCCTTGTATTCAGAGTCCCAAATTCTTACCGTTAGGCCCACTCAAGTTGTGCCATGGATAGCGGCCTTCATCTTTACGACCACAGTTATACTGCCTGAGAGCCTCTTTCTCTTTTTGCCTCTTTCCGACCATAGGAGGCAATTCACATGAGAACAAAGGTAGCAGTTTATCACACTTGAGGAATGGTGATTATGCTCTTCCTAGTAACTACAGCCTGCTGATTACAATAAACAGGGCTGTCAGAGTGGCCTTGCAGCTCTTTGTACTTCTGCACTTGAATGGGAACTCCTCACCAGTCAATGTCCTGCCTGCAGGTAAAAGCGAGCACATAAATATATATTCTTATCCTATTTAGTTTTTTGTTTCAATTAGTATCACAATTTCCAACACCACATCGATGCCATAGGCCATCAAGCAAGTCACAAAACAATCAATGTGAGCGAAGTGGTCGGATAGGGGTTTCAACTTACGACCCTTGGGATGACAAATCTCTACACACTCCACTCTAGCCATAGATCCCACAGGTGTCATAGCATTGGTGAGGATCTACAGTGCTTTTTCTGCAAGGGGACGAAGGTGGGCAATGCTTGCCAAAGCCCCAAGCCAATTCACAAAAAAGGCCTGTTCGGGTTTTGAACCTGTGATCCCCAACTAGGTACCATCTTAAGCTCCACACAATATCTGAAAAACCAAAGACATCCGCATATGTAGCAAATAACTTGTTGATGCAAAAGCTCAATTCGTTGGCTAAGAAGAAGAGGTTTGTGTCACCAAATAACTCCACTAGTATGCTGATCATCCACCTTAGCAGCCATGTACTTAATCAAGGATCGATCCTGTGACCTCATGTTGATCATTAATAAACAACTGTCATTGGGCTACGACCTTCAATGGGGGTTCCTCTCCACATTTGCCATTTGTGTTGTCCACGCCTATTTTGCAAACATACCAAACCCTATGTGCCAAGCATTTTACTGCCACAACATAGAATACTCCTTGAAATATTCCTCCATTTAAATTCGAAAAATGTAAAATGGAGGCAAAATAATTAATTTTTTCTTGACTCGAATAAAAGGTACCTAAAGGTGAGATCATAAAATATGTTGAACTGGGACACCCTTGAAGTTTTGCGAAGAATTTTATAAAGTTGATGGTTCGTTCATATCTATCACGGTTTACCCTATCAATGCAACAAGAAAGTTGTCGGATCAAAAGTCAAGCAGCTTGGAGGTCTTTGCCATGCACTACATCTCCCCAAGACTTTTCTGGCAGTTGGAAAAAGTTGAAAAAAATTCAGCCTCTTCTCATCTCCTTTAGGGGGCATAGTTACAACCCTCTCATCTATATTATATTTATGTTGATTTTTTCAATAAATGCATAGGAGGCAAGTGAGATTTGCAAAAAGCCTCAAAAATTCAATCCACTAGCTAGGGCATCAATGAAATAATCCATCAAAACAATTATTTAACCAAGTGGATTAAAATTTAAGGAGAGAGAAGAAGAACCTTACAGTAAAAATTTATGTGCATCAATGGAATAATCCATCAAAACAATTAGTTAACCAAATGGATTAAAATTTAAGGAGAGAGAATAAGAACCTTACAGTAAAAATTTATGTAGAAGAATGTTTGCTGAATTTTGCGCTTGAGTAATGGCGAATCATACCCGCTCTGACACCATGTTAGATTTCATAATACTTTCTAGAAACAAATGGAATCAACACATTACCCAAAAAGAGAAGATATATCACAAATATGCACACAATATAAAGGGTGTCTATAGACACCAAAATAATATCACTAAAGGAAAGAATTAAAATAACATTGATGACCAAATGAATGGTCTCAAGGGGTAAAATACCCATATTACAAGTGAACCTAGGTTAAGGTTAAAGAACCAGCCTTTTATTGGGTTGAAGGCTTCCAAAAGCTGTCAAGCTAACATATGACAAAGCATGTGCGTTCCCATGTAGACAAATATGATTGGATTTTAGAACTATATGTTAGCTTTCTCTCTCTCTCTCTCTCTCTCTCTCTCTCATTATATATATATATATATATATATATATATTCATTTTTGTGGGTCTTATTGTTCTTTTTCTCCAAGACTAACTTTTTCATCATTGAATGCATAATGTTCAAGGCTGGGTGTCCCCTTCTAGGGGAACACGCCTTAAACATGGATTCTGCCTAGAGGGGAGGGGGTGTCCCCTAGTCCATGACATCCTTGTCCTAACATGCCTTGTACCGGGACACATCCTGGATCCCTTGAATTTGTGGCATTATGAACAATGTGCACCTCCACAACGTTGCTTTTGTTGTTTGAAATTCTAACATTGAAAAATTCAGCAAATTTCTTAGACATGCAAAATATTAGAAAAATATCAATGCAGTTAGGGATTAATATGCCATAAACACTCGACTTTCCAATTGCCATTATTGTAGTTTACTGCTTCTAGTCTATGTTAAATACTCCTTCATATGGCTCGGATAGCTGTCTCGTGACCCTCACATACCTTTGGCTTTTATGTCTACTTGTCTCTTTTATTAGTATATAAACTATAATTAATGAGATCAAACACCACCAAAGAAATAAGAATGTAAAAAGTGATCATTGGGCTCAGAGACGTGTAATTATAATTGACCCAGGGGCTAATCCCAGAAATGGGGATCAACTTATTCTGAGTATCTCACACAGGGACAAGAACTCCCTTCCATACGTTAAATTACCTGGTCATGCTTCATGACATGGAGAACATTGTCATGGTTTTTTGATTAAAAATAATCTTAACCTCATCCCTCCCCTAAGAAAGTACAAAACAAAATCATAATGTTTCATATTTTTCACTGTCTAGATTATTGGCGTTGCCATTTTAATACTGAATGCTGGTTCCTGATGGTGTTGCATATCAACTGTTGGAGATTTTAGGGAATTGTTTTTAGCATATTTATTTTATTTTTTTCCTCAATTGGTTATATGGTATTGAAACAGGCTGCATCTTTATTACATCATGACTGTGTTACAATGATATTTCAACCAACCACATAGTGGTATTATAACTGGCAATTATGCATATATTGCCTAGCAAGATTTGAATCTGGTTCGCACGTTGCAAAACCACGTTTCCACCACTTTAGCTCATGCCACTTGATTAAATGTTAAGGTTCACCCCTGGGATTGAAACCAATGAGCAATTGCTTTTAGCTTTTTACAATAGTAAAGCTTCACATTCAGGGTTATGCATAGCGGCAAAGCTTCGCCATTGGGGCGAAAAAAAACATTTTCGAAAATTCAAATTTGCGAAATTTTCGGGACCCGAACATCGGCATTTAGCCAAAATTTTCGAGAAAAAATAAATTTTAGGTGTCGGTTAGCCATCCTTTGATGAGAGTATCACGAATATTTTGAAAAATTCGCAAGTAATCCCGCCTAAATAAAGTACCCTTTTCACCCTAAAATTTAAAATTTCTCAATTATCCCGCCAAACTCGCCAAGTATACCTCTATATATAATTAACACCCCAGAGATACAGATTCATTTTCGGACCTTGTTCTACACCCGACAAATATATCGACCCAATTTTGTAACCGTCCGAAACCAATTGTATATCTGCCCGACACAACAATTTTGCAACCGACCGAAACCCTATTCTGCAACCGGCAGTACCGGATGGAACCACACTATAGCCGGACCTATGTTGCAATCGACCGGAACCATTTCTATAGTATATCGTGTGCATTTTTGCCGGATCCAGTTTTGCACCTGGATCTAGTTTTGCACCCGGATCCAATTTTGCACCGGGTTGCATCTGGATCCAGTTTTGCACCCGGGTTGCATCCGGACCCAGTTTGCACCCGGGTTGCATCTAGATCTAGTTTTGCACCCGGGTTGCATCCGGATGCAGTTTTGCACCCGGGTTGCATCCGGATATAGTTAAATTCATGTTCCTATCAACCCCGTTCACGTTCCTATTGTTGATCGTTGCCCACCAACAATATTTAATGGCCTTAGAACCCCGCCAACAATATTTAATGGTAATTAATTCCTTTCTTATCAATTTGGCTCCATTACCTAACAGTTTTGCATCCGAGCCTTCCTCAGATGTATTTATGCACCCGACTCCCCCGAATACAGATATGCACCTGGCCTTCCCCCGGATGCAATTTTGCACCCGACCCTCCCTCGGATGCATATCTGATGGTAGTTTGGTGTTGTTTAATATTTTTTTCCAATATAAACAAAAATTCGCCAATTTTTTCTAATTTTTGGTGAAAAATAAAGGTATTTCGCCATTTCTTCCTACATGAAGTTGCCCAGGATTCGCCAGGGTTTCGAAACAGATTTGCCATTTTTTTACAAGTACGTTTTGGGTCCGACCCCTTATGCATAACCCTATTCACATTTCTAGGCAGCTTGCATTTGCTCAGTTAGTATGGCTGGATGGACGCTAAGAAGACATGTTTACATGGCATAACATAAAGTTACAACACATTGCGTATATAGCTTTAAATGAGAATTATTTGGTATGCTTTAAAAACTGTTTGAATCCATTAGCATCTGTTCTCTTACCGTTATCACATATTCTACCCTGGTTAAGATGTGCAATTGTATGGACAAACTTATATAGAATTTCAAGCGAATGTGGATTTTGTCATCTGTACATGGTGGGCATATGTTTGTATTACAAACTTGGAAAAGGTATATTAGGGCACAGCGTATGGTGATGAATCAATCTTCATAATTAGTGCTAAAATATTACTTTTATCAAGATTAGACGTGTCTATTCCCGAATTGTTTTGAGTTATAAAATTGAATTTTTTACATGAAAAACTCTGCACATTGCAGGTATCAAATTGTGGGATGAGTGATCTCTTAGGTCCAGTTTACATCAAGGAACGAGCAAGTCCAGAGATGCAATCTAGAATTGATGCAGAGGTACAAATTATTACCACTTTGCATTGGCTTTATTACCACCACAGATTCCTTTAATGCAAATCTTAACATTTCTGTACATGTAATGCAGGTAGTGAGACTTTTAAAAGAGGCATATGAGCGTGTCAAAAAACTATTGAAAAAGGTACTCTAGTTACATTAATAAATTCTCACTCATTTATGCTAAGATTTAATTGAAAGCAACAATGTAGAGGGTGTTCCTTGATCTCAATATTTTATTACAAGTGAAAAGTAATATATATATATTATTACTAGAAAACACGACAGAATTGGAGTTGCAAGTGAAAAGTAATATATATACTCCAATTCTATCGTGTTTTATAGTATATATATATATCGATATATATATATATATATATACACACCCACATTTGGAGAGAATGTGAAGCACCAAGAGTCTCTTGAGACAACCAAGAGACATCCTATTGTATATATATAAGTATAGGGCATTGTATTGAAGTAGAATGTACAGATTTGAAGATTGATGAAGTGTTTTTTGGAGGGTTTTTGTGCAATTTCGTTTTCTGTTCATTTTCTCCTTTCTATGTTGTGTTAATCTCTGTTTTAGAGTACCACCACATCTCACATACTGGTATCAGAGCTTGGAGATTGGAGATTGGAGAAGTGGAGAGCTTGAGGATTTGATTCTCTTTAACCAGAGAATTCAGAATTCAAGTTTGTGGAGGAAAACTTCATACATTATTGTTGTAGCTGTCATGGCTCATGGTAATGCTTCACTGCCCATCCCAGAATTTAAAGGAGAAAATTATGATTATTGGTGCATAAAGATGAGGACTTTGCTGATTGCCAAGGAAGTGTGGAGTGTTGTGGAAAATGGATACAAGGAACCAGCAGATTGGAGTATTTTATCAGCCACAAGAAAAAAGAATATGGAGGAAGCACAAAGAAAAGATGCCTTGGCTTTGTATCACATACAAGCAGCTCTTGATACAAGCATTTTTCCAAGAATTGCAAGTGTCAAGACTGCCAAAGGAGCTTGGGACACCTTGAAGACAGCCTATCAAGGGTCTGCTCAAGTGAAATTAGTGAAGTTACAGACATTGAAGAGAGAATATGAAAATCTGAGAATGAAGGACAATGAGAATGTGGGAGATTATTGTGTAAGGGTGCATGACATTGTGCACAAAATGGGTATCTATGGTGAAGAACCAGCACAAGGAGATGTTGTCAAAAAGGTGTTGAGAACATTGACACCAAAGTGGAACAATTGTGCAATGATTATTGAAGAAAGTAAAGATTTGAAGAAGTTGGAGTTTGATGAATTGGTGGGATCACTTATGTCCCATGAAGAAAGAATTAAAAATAGTGAAGAAGAAAACTTGGAGCAAGCTTTTGCTTCCAAGGCTAGAGTGTCAAACAATAATGGGGCTAGCTCAAGCTTCAATTCCCAAGGTCAAAGAGGGGAGCAGCAAAATCAGCATTCTACAAGAGGAAGAGGCCATGGTAGAAGAGGAGGCTATAGTGGAAGAGGTAGAGGCAGATTTGTGGATAAGAGGAATGTTCAATGTCACTATTGCAAAAGGTATGGCCACTATGAAAGAGAATGTAGAATAAAGGCAAGCAATGAAGGAGGAAAAAAGGCAAACTTTTCACATGAAGAAGGTGAGAGCTCAAAAAATATGTTCTTGTCATGTAATGTGGCAGAAGTTTCAACTAAAGAGTCTTGGTACTTAGATTTCAGTTGTTCAAATCATATGACCAGTAATAAGGAGTTGTTTGTGGAGTTGGATGACTCATACAAGAGCAAGGTGAAATTTGGAGACAACAAAGCATTGGAGGTTGAAGGAAAAGGAACCTTACAAATTGACACAAAAGATGGAAAGAAAAATATCCAAAATACTTACTTCATACCAGGCTTGAAGCACAATTTGTTGAGTGTGGGGCAGCTTGTAGAGAAAAACTACAAAGTGGTGTTTGAGAATAAGGAGTGCATCATCTATGACAAAGCAAATGGGAACCAAGCAGTGGTTGTTGTACCTATGACAAAGAACAGAATGTTTCCTTTGAAGCTTGGAGGAGAAGAGAGCAATTTGTGTCATACAACCATTGAGGACAACAGCTGGTTATGGCACCAAAGGTATGGTCACCTGAATTTTTGAAGCTTGTATTTGTTGAATGCTAAAGGAATGGTCCATGGACTGCCTTGTGTAGAAGCAAGAAGTGAAGTGTGTGAAGGTTGCACAATGGGAAAACATCATAGAGAGAGCTTTCCAAAAGGAAGAGCATGGAGAGCATCATATCCATTGTAGCTGATTCATTCAGATATTTGTGGTCCAATGCACACACCAAGTGTTGGTAAATCCTTCTACTTTATCACTTTCATTGATGATCATACTAGAAAAACTTGGGTATATTTTTTGAAGAATAAGAGTGATGCTTTTGAAGTATTCAAGAGCTTCAAAGCCATAGTAGAGAATGAAAGTAGATATAGAATCAAAACATTAAGGACTGATCATGGTGGTGAGTATTGTTCCAAGAAATTCAATCAATTTTGTGATGAGCATGGGATAAGAAGACAATTGACAGCAGCCTATACACCTCAGCAAAATGGAGTGGCAGAAAGGAAGAATAGGACAATCATGGAGATGGCAAGAAGCATGGTACTAGCAAAAGGTTTGGGCAATCATTTGTGGGCTGAAGCAGTTGCAACAGCAGTGTACATCCTCAATAGAAGTCCCACAATTGCAGTAAAGAATATGACTCCTCATGAGGCATGGTATGGAAAGAAGCCTTTAGTAAGTCACTTGAGAGTGTTTGGTTGTTTGGCTTATGTTCATGTTGAAGATAAGAAAAGGAAGAAGTTAGATCCAAAGAGTCAAGCATGCATTTTTGTTGGTTATTCTGAAGAAAGCAAGGCATATAGATGTTATGACCCCAAATCTAGACAATGCATTGTGTCTAGAGATGTGATTTTTGATGAAGGGGGAGTACATGGACAGCAAGCAGAAAAGACTGAGAAGACAATCATAATTGAAGATTTTGGTGTGTCACAAACATCAAGTGGAGGCACAAGCATTTCTCCAAAGACAAGCACAAAAGGGAAGAGAACATTACAATCACATCCAAGCTGCCAAATGTTGGATCAGAATTTTGATAGGAGGTTCACAAGAAGCCAAGCACAAGCCCAAGAACAAAGGCAAAAGGAACAAGAAGATAATATGGTGAACTATGCACTATTGTCCAAGATTGAAGTGGAGCCCTCAAGTTTTGAAGAAGCAGCCCAAAGCAAGGTATGGACCAAAGCCATGAAAGAAGAATTGAATGCAATTGAAAAGAATGATACTTGGGAGTTGTGTGAACTTCCAAAGAACAAGGAGGTAATTGGAGTGAAGTGGGTGTTCAAGACCAAGTACAATAGTGATGGATCAATTGAAAGGCACAAAGCAAGGCTAGTGGCAAAGGGGTATGCACAACAAATTGGCATAGATTATGATGAGACATATGCACCTGTTGCAAGGCAAGACACAATAAAAATGGTCTTAGCCTTGGCAGCCCAAAAAAGATGGATTGTACATCAACTTGATGTAAAGAGTGCATTCTTGAATGGCAAGATTGAAGAAGTGTATGTGGAACAGCCACAAGGATTTGAAGTGGAAGGTAAAGAAGGACATGTCTACAAGTTAAAAAAAGCATTATATGGACTCAAACAAGCACCAAGGGCATGGTATTCAAGAATTGATGCATACTTCTTGAAGTGTGGATTTGTGAGAAGTATGAATGAGCCCACATTGTACTACAAAAGGGAAGGTGATGATATTTTGATTGTTTGCTTGTATGTTGATGATCTAATTTTCACAGGAAGTTCATCAAGAATGAAGAGAGAGTTCAAGCAAGCCATGATGCAAGAATTTGAAATGAGCGATTTGGGTTTGATGCATTATTTTCTTGGCATGGAGGTACATCAAACACATGATGGGATCTTCATTTGCCAATCTAAATATGCACATGATATGTTGAAGAAGTTTGGCATGGAAAGTTGCAAAGATGTTGCTACCCCACTTGCACAAGGTGAAAGAATGTGCAAGGATGATGGAAGTGGAAGAGTGGATGAGAGGAAGTATAGAAGTTTGATTGGCAGCCTTATGTACTTGACAATAACAAGACCAGATATTGCATATGTAGTCTCTTTGGTTTCAAGATTCATGAGTGAGCCATCAGAAGATCATATGAGAGCAGCTAAGAGAATTTTGAGGTATGTGAAAGGAACTTTAAATTATGGAATCCATTATACTTCAGCCAATAAGATTGAGTTGGTTGGATACAGTGATTCAGATTGGGGAGGCTCAATTGATGATAGGAAATCTACATCAGGAAATTGTTTCTCATTGGGAAATGGATTGGTAACTTGGAGTTTGAAGAAACAAGCAACGGTTGCACTCTCAACAGCAGAGGCAGAGTATATAGCAGCTACATCAGCAAGCACACAAGCAGTGTGGTTGAGGCGGATCCTAGAAGACCTTGGTGAAAAGCAAGAAAGACCAACTACCATTTTTTGTGACAACATGAGTGCAATTCAAATGACTAAAAATCCTGTTTTTCATACAAAATCAAAGCACATTGATTTGAAGCATCATTTTATTAGAGACTTAGTTCAAGAAAAGGAAGTTGAATTGAAACACTGCAATTCAAAAGATCAGTATGCAGACATTTTTACAAAGATAGTGGCAAAGAATCAGTTTATTTCACTCAGAGATAGAATGAAAATTTCCCCATTCAGTCTCAAGGGGGAGAATGTTGGAAATTGTGATACTAAATGAGACAAAAAACAGAACAGGACAAGAATAAGACAAAAATCAGAACAGGACAGAATTGGAATTGCAAATGAAAATTAAAAAAAAAAAAGGAAAAAGAAATATTCTCACCCAGATTTGGAGAGAATGTGAAGCACCAAGAGTCTCTTGAGACAACCAAGAGACATTCTATTGTGTATATTTATATATATATACATACATAGGGCATTGTATTGAAGTAGAATGTACAGATTTGAAGATTGATGAAGTGTTTTTGGAGGGTTTTTGAGCACTTTGTTTTCTGTTCATTTTCTCCTTTCTATGTTGAATTAATCTCTGTTTCAAAAGTACCACCACATCTTACACATGGTGTGTTGGTGGAGGTGGACAAAAAAATTTGCCTGCACAAGGATGATGAGCCAGATTACTTGAAGACACATCACAAAACTTGGCAAGTCACCTCTTTGTCAGTGGACAGGTAGTGTGCAGGTGGCTTCTTTTGAATTGTGCAGATAGCAACACGTGGAAGCAAGCGATTCACTTGAGGTAACATTAATTTTTTGACTTGTTTCAAGGTTTTGACAACGTCTATTTTATTTTTTTGGATACATTTATGAAGGTCGTAAATTTTTGCATCCAAAAGCGTTTTGAACCCTTTTTTCCAAAATTGCATGGTTTTTTGTGCTCTTCATTGTGGCAGTATTAGTTTTGATCAGAACTGCATGAAGAAGACTGCAGCTTATGGATCATACGTCGTGTGAGATTTCACATGCACATGTGGCTGTTCATTTTAACTTATGGGACCTCCACTTCCTCAGAAAAATGGATTTGCAGATATAGGAACAACCGAACACATGATAAAACATCACCATATCTTGACTAACTACAATGGACAGCACCGTGGAAAGAAGGTTGTCATTGGTGATGATTCTTCTCTATGGGTGGCAGCTAGTGGTGGCATGACTCTTGGTTTTTCATTAATCGATGAAGTCCTTCATGTACCAGGCATAGGCCCTAATCTTCTTTCTGTTTATCACATCACTCACACTAATAAGAAAGTGGAATTCTGGCCATATAGATGGATGATAAAGGACATTAATGATGACTTCAAGATAATAACCTCAGGATATTGTGATGAAGAAGATCAGATGTATAAACTTGAAGAGCAACCTTGTTCCACCTCTTCCTCCATGAAGCAAGGATTTGCTGCATGGTTGCCAAAACAGATGACCACAGTAAGCATTGGCATCACTTGAGCACATCAGTTATGGATCCTAAAGACACAAGTTGTCTACAAATGGCCAAAGGACTTCCCTCCATAACACCATCTAGCAGCTTTTGTGAAGCTTATGTTTTGGGGAAACATCATTGTGAATCTTTTCAAAAGGAAAAGCTAGGCTTGCATCTCAACCATTAGAGCTCATTCACAGTGGCATTTGCTAACCACTGGGCTGTCCTTCCCTTTCTGGAAACAAGTAATTCTCACATCTATTGATTATTTTGCTAGATATGTATGGCTTTCCACTATTCACATCAAGGATGAGATTTTTTGAAAATTCTAAACTTTCAAAGCCCTTGTAGGGAATCAGTTTGACAGGGAACATCAAGTGTCTTTAGACTGATGGAGAAGGTGAGTTTTTCAGCCGTGCCTTTGGTGATATTTTAGCTCATGATGGGATTACTTTTTAAAGGACTGTTCACTACACTCCAGAACAGAATGGTGTTGTTGAAAGGAAAAACAGGGTCATTATAGAGATGGCTCGATGTATGTTTTATGCTAAAAATATGGAACCCAAGTTTGGGGATGAGGTAGTGACTTGTGCACTTCATATCATCAACAAGATCCCAGCACAAGCAGTTCAAAGTATGACACCTTTTGAAAGATTTACAAGAGATAATCCTAATGTTTCTCAATTTCGCATTTTTGATTCAAAAGCATGGACCCATATCCCCAAAGAATAACAGCACAAAAATGATGAGAAAAGTCCCCATTGCACCTTTGTGGGGTATTCTGATTCATCCAAGCCTTACAACATGTATGATCTTGTTCAACAAGAGACTATTGTTCGATAAGATGTGTTCTTTGATGAGGTGATCCCACCGGCCTCTTGTCCACTTCCCATCCTTTTGGCAGATGATTCTCTCTCATCTATGGCTTCTCCTCCTCCAAGGTTTTGATTGTTCCATCTTGTTTGCAGAGATTCTTGTCAGGTCCATCCCAATGGTTCCAACTCCTCCACCTATCAATGAGGGCCCTACAAACGATCCTAGTGAGTTGGTCAGTTTTGTCCGTGATTGTCCACCGACTTTTATTCCATACATAGATCCTACCTCTGATGAGCTTGATCATCCTATGCATTGTGCAATGGTATTGGATGTCGAAACTGATTATGAGCATGTGTTAAATGATTCAGTTCATTCTTCTAATGATCTTTGTATGAAGGATGTGTCATAACCTCTACAAATCGCTTGATGCCCAAGGGAGCTTGAACCCTCCTCAAAGATGCTCAAGTCATTCTCTCTAAAGAATGTCATCAGAAGGCCCCTTCTCGAGTCTTGATCTCTAAGGTTACCCTACCTTTATCGCTAGAATAATTGTACCCACTATGGAGAACATTGTATCATTGAAAGCTCTCAATGTATAGGAGGTTGGGAAAATGTTGGACCTAGGGATTTTTAGGTGCCCTATAGCCTTTGTTATAATAATGTTAATCGATGAGCCTGTGTCTATTAGAATCCCCTTTAAGGGTATGTCATTGATGGACGTGTTAATATGCAGAGGTAGGTCTGCTATGGTAATAGGAATTACCTTGATTTCTTGATCATAGAAGCATATCACAGGCTCTTGACACTGCTGGACATACCCCACGAAGTTTGTGAATGCATCAGGATTCTAGGGCTGAAGCTCAATCGATCTCAAGATCTCCATTAAAGTATCCCTATGTCTTGGGGACTATTGAATGAGCTCATAGATTGATAACTTGGTTGGTGTTGTTTAGAGATTTTGTACAAATTTGCTCTAGATAATTACCACAGGTCACACTGGCAAACCTGGAGGATTATTTTGCACCTGCCTCTATTGAGATGCAGCCAAGATACAAATAGGAGCCACTAAAGGCTCTGGTTGGTCATATCGCTAATTCCTTGTTGTCACATTAACTATTTCAACCATTCTGATGCATCCCTGAGTGGGAGGTTTGACTCATACTTGGTTTACTTAAGCGCCCTACTCTCTAAGGACCTCATGATTGGGCAAGGGTTTTTGAATATACCCATGTCTCTATTATTGGGTGCTAATGGGTTGTCAACTTTTAGCTCACCCTTCTCGATCATGTTTTGCACAACATTCTTGAATTTGATACATGTTTTGATGTCATACCCCTACATTCTATGATATGGGTAGTATTGATCTTCCCTATATCCCTTGGGCTTGGGATAGTTAGGTTCAAGAAGTTGCATCTTAGGTAGCCTAAGTCTTTGTGCCTCACTTAGCTGTTTGAATATCGATTGCATCGACTCTGATAAAGGCATGAAATAGCGAGGCAGTTGACGTTCCTTATTTTGACCTTGGTTTTTCTTTGGGTTGTAATTGGCTAATGGGGATTGAGCCTGATAGTTCTATGGTTATTGGATATTGCCTCTCTTTGGCACGCTTAAAACAACCCGGTTGACTTGAGCAGGATTGGCCTGCTTTTCTTGATTCTTGCTATGGTTGTTATTGTTCCAGTCCTTTTTGTTTTGGAGCCTAAGGTCTCCTTCATGAACCTTGATGTCTTTTATTAGCTTGGCTTGAGCCAAGGCTTCCTTGAATATTTCATACTATTGTAGTTGCAGTAGTAATGAGATGTGCTTTGCACAAATCTTGGTAAACATCCGGGTGAGCTCTGCAGTGGGAACAACAAATGGTAATTTCACCATTATTTTGAATATACCATCACTTACACCCACACTATAGGTCGTCCAAAGCGGGAAGATGCCATGCTAGCAAAGTATGTGTCCTTATTACCTTAATGAAGAATTAGACATGGGAACTTGTCCATCTTCCTTAAGGAAAAAACGTTTTGGGTTGTATATGGGTCTATAAGACAAATTGCAAATCCAATGGTCAAGTGCAGAAGCACAAGGCACACCTTGTTGATAACGGTCTCTCAGAAGGAGGGGGTTGCTTATTCGGAGACGTTTGCTCTTGTTGCACAAAAGGACTTTGTTTGGATGATTCTCTATTGTCACTTCCTATGGATGGGAGGTACATCAAGAGAGTGCCTCTCTTCATGGGGAGCTTTAGGATGAGATCTATATGCGGAAACCACCAGGAATTGAGTTTGATGGGCCCACTTCCTTGGTTTTGCCACCTGAAGAACTCCTTGTATGGATTTAAGCACGATGAGAGGATTCATTCATTATTCCTCAACTATGGCTTTAGGTTGTGTGATGCAAAGCATGATATCTCAATCAAACATCAGGATCGTCAAATTTTGTTTATTCTGTTGTATGTTAATGATCTCATCATGGGAAGCTACACATCATTGATCTAATAAATGAAGTCATGGCTTCACGACACTTTGAGATGATCGATTTGGGCCTCCTCCATTGCTTTTTGTGGATTTAGAATGATCAATCACCCTCTAGGATCACTATTTCTCAACCCAAGTATTAATTGGATCTTCTACAACAGTTTTAGATGGAGTGTAAGCCCGCTCAGACCACCTTTGCTTCTGTTTGAAGCTTAATGCGGATTGTACTACTCCTTTGGTGGATGCTAGCTTGTATCGGTCTTTTGTGGGGGGGACTTCTCTATTTCACCCACAATTGGTCGAACATTGCATTTGTTATCGGTCATTGTTCCAAATATATGCAACAACCATGAGTAACTAGATAGCGACCAAGCAAATCCTTCGGTACACAGAGGCACATACCAAATGGGTATTCATTATTCAATTCGAGCACCTTTGATTTTGACAGGATTTTCTAATGTAAATTGAGCCAATGATTTGTGCCAGTGGCACTCTACCATTGGGTTTGTCTTCTATCTTGGCTTTGGACTGGTCTAGTGTTGTTGTCGATGGCAATCCACCATATCCCAATCTTTTACAGAAGCTAAATATTATGCTATCAATGAGGCTGCCAAACACTTCTTATGGATGCTTATGATTTTGGAGCAGTTGGGTGTTCCTCAACAGTTCTTAGAGACCCTTCATTGTGATAATAAGAGTTCATAAACACATCAAAGCACAGCGAGGTTTAGATGCATTGTGTTCGATGGCTTCATACCCATAGGATGCTTGATCCAGTCTATGTGCCTTTGACAAAGAAGACAGTGAATATCTAGATCAATGTCATGCCTGAGGTGCCTTTTGTGCGATGCAAAAGGTCTCGGAGTAGAAGAGTGCCCCTTAAGAAGGAATGCTTGAGGAGAGTCCTCTTCATATCTCCTGTTCAGCTTAAGGGTGGATGTTGAAATATATATTTGGCGTTTAATTTCACTTGAGGCTATTGTATTCATTTGTATAGCCCTATCTTGTCCACCTTATAAAAGTGAGTTTAATGTAATATAAAATATTTTAATTAAAAAACCTTAAGGTTGGTTTTTTAACCTTGACCTAAAGTCACTTGTAATTTAGGTATTTATTCCCCTTGAGACATTCATTTGGTTATCAACCTGATTCTAATTCTTTCCTTTAGTCATATTATTTTGGTGTCTAGGAGTACCTTTCACATCGTATGCATATCTGTGATATTCTTCTCTTTCTAGGTTATATATTGATTCCATTCGTTTCTGGAAAGTATTGTGAAATCTGACTTTCAAAATGATGTTTTTCCTCTGCTTTTGAATTTTCAGTGTTATATTTTTATTCTAGAGATAAAGAGAATTTAATAAATACCAACCCCTCCCTGCTGAGAAATTTACACAGTAAATAAAGGATTTATCCAAGTTGAGCTTTACAAAACTGCACTAGGAAACACTAAATAAAATGCTGTTGTAAATTATCTTGAAACATTCTTTGACCAAAACAAGCATCAAACAGACAATTTTAGACCCAAAATTAGACCAAGGCTGACAGCTATAAATGTAGAAGTCATATAATTTTATAACATTAGGGCTTAGAGATTGGCAAGATCGATTTACAATGAGCTTGGTAAACAGATGAAAACACAAAGAGGCACACATTTGAAGAAATAGGGTATAGAAAAAGCTTTCCCTTGTTCACACGAGGGTATGTCTCATAGACCCAAAAGATGTGCTGGCTTGGCTGTAACCTAAAACATTACCTTTATAACAAGCTACCAAAAATATATTGACAAAAATATGAGCAGAAAATGTATGAAAAGCATATCTCAAAGAAAGCAACAGCAAAAATAGTTCCCAAACACTAGATTTATGTTTAACCTATACTTTTGAAGATTCCATTCAATTGTATTTTTAATGTTTGGCTCTTTTAAAGTCTCATACATTTTTTGGAGACGAAGAAGCCCAAGGGGTGCAAAGAATCAGTTTTACCTACTATGAGAGCAAGGCCCTCAATCACCGTGTTCCTGGAAATAATTTGAACATTATTTATAGTCCTGTTGTAACAAAATCCAGAAGAATTACCTTATCCAAGGAACTTAAGAAGGCGGCCCCTGCCTTAGTATTCAATTGAAAGCTTGCACCAACTCAATTCATTAGCCACTAGAACACCTCAGACTTGGACATTCTTCTTCAGTCCCACACAAAATTAATTTTCAACCATCACATATTCTGTATTATTCTCAAAGTAGCAAAGTTAGGGCAAGGGTTTTTAATCTAAGGATGCCAATATTCTCCATCAAAATCCCAGTGTAAGAGTCACAGACTCTGCAATCAATTTCAATTTCTGCCAATGGCTTCAGTTTTTTCATTAACAATGCACCAGGAACATCCACTTCTCCCAAGGGAGCTCTTCCTTCAGAGTTTACTATAACAAGAAGCCCAAGAAACTATGACCTTATAGGCTATGCAACTAAAACCAGACATGAGAAAGAACAAGAATGCCTCATAGGAAACGGAAAGCTTATGGAACCCCAGAGACCACCGTCAACAGTAGAGCACACAATTAAGCCAAGTAGAATAGCAAAGCTAAAAGTAGCAACAAGTAGGACACTGACAGATGTAGCCAATTACCTATTAGAGTCAGAAACCACCACTCCTAAGCCCAACATAAATAACAAGACAGATCTCTATCGATTCTCATATATGGCAAGATTTCAACCACCATATGATATTCACACAGAGTGGGGGAGGCAATAGAAAAGGCGTTTTCATTTTTAACGTAAAAAATTAGATATAAAACAAAAATCATTTTAAAAAATCAAAAACAAAAAGCATCATACATTACACATGAAAAAACAAGAATATCAGAATATGCAAGTAACAGCATTACATGGAGACTCTTCCCCTCCAAAGGCAACAACAAAAATGCACCTGGGCCTGAGCACCAATAGACCATTAATATTTTTTTAAGCTGTTCAAGTTTAGATTTGATAAGCAAAGCTAGTTCCTGCTCAAAAAGCTTGAAATCCCCTAAGCTGAGAGGTGAAGCACATGCTTGAAAGGTTAAATCTAAACTTCCATAGGAAACAAAAAGCAGACAGATGGAATGGCTGCCAGAGACATTAAACTCTCCCTGTTCATATGAGTATCTCCAATGTAGGAGCCATGAGAAAGGATAAGAGGAAATTAATTTCAATTAATAACAAAGAGCCAAAGTAGTTGCTGTAGAAGACCACAAAAAAGAAAAAAAATGCCAAACAGATTCCTTTTTCTTACTGCATAAGGTCTCTGAAATTCTGATGTTTCAGAGCCTTGCTTTGAACACCAAAACATGGTGAAGCACCAACCATCCTACTGATTTATGTTTGTAAATATCTTGATTTCCAAATCAATTGGCAACACCTTGGCAGCTGATTTCTTGATCAGGCCCCAACATCTATTCAGGTGTGAGGCAATGGTAAGTTAGGCCTTGCTTGGTCATACAGATCTTTTGTAGCATAACGGTAAAATGATATGCCAAAAGACCTATTCTATTATCTCCATTACGGACCACTTCCTTACCGCTGCATTTTGAAAGACAATTCTTGGTCTCATTTTGCAAAGATTCTGAAAACCAGTGTATCAGCAATACTAAACTCTTGAGCTTTGCTGAGACCATTATTGACGAGATTCTTGTGGCAAATAATATTACCCCAAGCATCCCTATACCAAACAATCTGTGTTAATGCCAACAGAATCATCTTTATTAGCAAAGAAATCTGTCATAGAATTTCTCTCTCCACAGCAGTGTTTAAGGTGACAGCTCAAAGAAAGGGATGAAATTTGTTGCTTCCTCAATCTGTAAGTTAAGGTAGCTGCATGCATAAGGTTGATGTGTTATGGATACTGCCATTTATATGATTTCCCATTTGTTGGTGAGTAACAATAAAGGCATCAAATTTCCTGCAAAAAGTACCCTTTCTGCTTTATAAACCTAACGCTCTGTTTCGAACGATATGCCCAGGATCAGGCCGTTGTTCGTTATACCCAGGCCCAGGCCACTGCCCCATTACGAAAAGAGGCAGTTTGGAACTGTTCAGTATTCATTCATTGTATAAAATAATTACAAAGCAGCCTTTTCTGTGCATTTCTCAGACAAGATCTGATTTTAGAGCATTTCTTTGTATCAGTTTCCCAGGCCACATCCAAGAAAGAATTTGAAGATTAAACTCAGCATCGTAGACCTGCGGTCGGGAGATAAGAAGAAGAGCTAAGAGTCATTAGAAAAGTTCAGCATTTGGAGTGTTTGTTCATTGTGAACGAGCAGAAGAGGATGCATTCGTGACAAGGACGATTTGTCCAACACATTGATGTTCATAGGTATTGTTTTGAGACTGCATTCATGCAGTGTGTCAGCATGTGGAGAACGGTATTCTGACTTCATTTGGCTTTACCTGCCATGAATTTCTTGCCATGCGGATCATTTTCTGCATTCATAAAGAGAATGAGAGGACGTGGAATAGTGTCTTGCATGAAAACATCATCACTGATTGCTATGTAAGCATTCTGCATCTTCTCCCTGTTAACATGAATTGACAGTTCTAATTGATTGGCTTCACTCCTGCCATTTCTTTGCCCTTCTGGCACAAAATCAGCACAAGATGCTTATGGTCATCGACTTGTGGAGGATGATGTTCAGACCATAGCTATGAAACTTGGCAAGTTTTTCAGAGTTTTTGAAAAACTCGCCAAGTCCACACCTGAGTCAGCCCTCCCGGGTTTTTTTGACTCAGCACGGCAAGTCTTTTTGGACTCGCCAAGATTTTTTTTGCCTCAAAAGTTTTTTTTGACACATGGGTCCAAGAAAAAGACTAGGCCACAGCGGCAGAATGACAAGAAAACAGCATAAATAATTTTCTTTTTTCAAATTGGCCTCATTTTTGCTGTTCCAATTTGTAGAGAGAGCAGAAATAAGGTAAAATCAGACCCACAAAAACACTCATTTGCATCCTAAACCCAAACTTTCACATTTGAGGTAAAAAAGAAAGTTTCATCTGTCAATGCTTAAACCCTAGTTTTTTTTTTTTTTTTTTTGCAGTATCTAACTATTTGATTATTGTTTCCATGTGCATCCACATTGAAATAAAATGATGGGAAAAAGAGACCCAGCTTGGAAGTATGCAAAGGATGGTTTGAAGAAAGGGGAGGTCTATTGTAACTTTTGTGGTGAAAAAATTCATGGAGGCATAAACTGCCTCAAATACCACTTGGCAAAGATAGCTGCTCATGATGTCAAGCTATGTGATAAGACGAAACCTGAAGTGCAAAAGGAATGCTATGCCCTCCTAGCACATTATTAAGAGAAGAAAGAACTATATGGCTACTCCTTATCGGCCTCTTACAAAGGGTACCAGCAGCACCTTTTGCCATTTTCAGCAGCACCATACCGGATCAAGTCCATTTGTGGCAAACCCAGTGAGTGGGACAAAGGAGTCATTTTCATGGAACGTTCCACGCTAGGGTCACAACCCATGCTTCAGGGTATGATTGCATGGAACCAAGAGAGGCACAAGGCCACGAGGAAGGCTTGTGCAAGCTTTTGGTATTTTCCAACATTCCCTTCAATGTGGCAAGGTCTCCATTTTGGAAGGGAATGATTGATGCCCTCATAGATTGAGGCGCAAGATTTAAGCCGCCCACTTATGATGATTTTATGGGCCCTCTCCTTCAGGAACCCATGGAGGATATCTAGCTCTTTGTTGAAGAGCATCTCAAGACATGGAGAAAAAGGGGTTGCACAATAATATCCAATGGATGGACCAATGGGAAGAACAGGACATTGATTAATTTGTTGGTTGCTTCTATAGGAAGAATTGTGTTTCTTGAGTCAATGGATGCATTGGCACAAGTTAAGAGCGCTGAAATGCTTGCTAGGTTGATGGAGGAGGTTGCGTTGGAAACAGGGGAGGATAATGTTGTCCAAGTTATCATGGAAAACACAACAACATATGTGGCAGCTAGAAGGATTTTGGAGGAGAGATTCCCCACGAGTTTTTGAACACCAAGTGCAGCCCATTGTCTCAATTTGCTTCTCGAAGACATTGGGAAAATACCTTGGGTGTATAAGGTTGTATATAAGACCAAATGTATTACAAAATTCATCTACAACCAAACATGGGTTCTCTAGCTAATAAGGCAGTTCACTAATGGGAAGGAGCTTGTGCTTGTTGGAGTTACACGATTTGCCATAAACTTCATCACATTGCAGAGCCTCTTTGATGCAAAGGGGGCATTGAAGAGGATGTTTGTGAGCAATAAGTGGAATGGAGAATATGCTACTAGATATCAATTCTCCAGTGAGGGCTAGAAGGTGTACGATTATGTGTTTGAGGAGCCCTTTTGGACAGCTGTGAATGAGGCAATCAAGGTACAAGACTAAGTCGTTCTTTTAAATTATTTTTCCATTTGCAAATTTTGAATTGTAATCAAAATTTCAAATAGCTAAGTTGCTAACAATAACTAAAGCCTCTCATTTAACTTTAGGTGTCAAAGCCTTCCCTTGAGGGTTCTTTGTCTTGTTGATGGAGAAAAATCACCATCAAGATACATATATGAGGCCATAGGTAGGGCCAAAGAGGCAATTGCCTCATTTTATAAAAATTCGGAGCCCAAATACAATCCCATTTGGGAACTGATTGACCAACGATGGACGTCTCAGCTACATGCAATGGGGTACAACCTCAACCCCAAATTCTTTTATGATGATTCATTCAAGGTTGACTATGAGGTGATGTCGGGCCTTTAGCAATGCCTTACCCAAATGGTGCCAAATGAGAACACTCACAATATGATACAAGATGAGTTGCAAGATTACAAGAGATGTGAGGGCTACCTTTTCACAACCCCACAATGCATTTGAGGAAAGGAAACTTTAAGGCCAGGTAACCCTTATGGATCGCATTTTTTTTAATTTATTTTTAAATAATACTTCTTATAAACATCCATCGTGGGCATTGAACCCAAGTCACATCACCGATAATGCAAGTGGTGTCCTTGTCGGTAGACCACACTCACGCGGATCGCATTATAATTGATTTTGTCTTTTGCTTTTGTTTTCAAAAATAATCTCAATTTGCATTTTCTATATTTATGGTGGGAGGACTTTGGTGCATATACGCCCAATCTTCAACGCTTCGCCATGAATATTTTATGTCAACCATACAACACTTCAGGTTGTGAGCGCAATTGGAGTATGTTTGAGCACATTCACTCCAAGAAGTACAATAGACTCACACAGCAGAAGTTGAATGATCTTGTATTTGTTCATTACAACCTTCGCCTCTACCACAAAAAAATTGCAGGAACAAATTATGAAGCCATTGATTTAGATGAGATTGATCTATCATCTAAATGTTTGATCCAGAGAAGCAGCAACAAGAGCCTCTCTTTCAGTCGATGATTTTGAAAGTATGGCGAAGGAATTAGCGATAAAGGCAAAGAAGAGGCATAAGCACAAGCACAAAGAGAAAGGACTAGAGCTTCAGCTAGGGCAAAGGGCAAAGGCATCGTAAGACACTAGATAGATTAGTTGACTATGGTATTGGGCCTATTAAGGCATTTTGTACCTTTTTATATCATAACCAATACAAGAATATTTGGAGGCATTAAGATTTCTTTAATTGAAGTGTGTTTTGTAACTTTCATGTGTAGTTTAGGCTATATCACTTACAATATTAATTTTGGATTTGAATAATGTTAATTAATTGTATTATGCATATAAAAAAAAAACCAATGAAGAATTACATTTTCTTTGTTTTTATTTGCCGAGTTTTTTTGCTGTCTTACTACAAGTCAAAAATTGCCCTTGCTAAGTATGCACTGAGTTCGAGTTTCTCTACTATGATTGAGACCATATTCACCAGTTTCCTACTTTGCTTTGACTGAATAAAGTTGCAAGTATTTGGATCAGATTGGGTTGTGTTTGGATGCATTTGAAATATCACAATCTTCTTCAAAATACTGAAGACGACATCCATCAATTCAAAAGCACCATTATTATTATTTGGATTATCAACTGAGGTCTAAGTTGTAA